>CM038678.1:588499644-588798054 GCA_021605205.1 Aegilops longissima | reverse complement strand
AAGGTCGAGTTTAAAAACAAACCGAAGACAAAGCAACGAATGAAAGGAAGGACGGCTCGCTTCGCTTTACAACTGTATGGTCTCGCTGCGGATCAGTCTTGCAGGACGACGATCTACAAACAACAATAGAGAGAGCCAACCAAGAACGAAAGAACCTGGAAACAAACCCGCGAGCGAATACCAAATAGAGTAAGAAGGAGGAAGGGCCGAAGGCGGAGGCGATGGCGACCAGCTACCTCTACATGGCCTGGGACAGGCCGTGGGTATGTCCCACCTGTTGTTGTGCCTGCCTCCGCATGCCCCTCTGCTTTGTCGTTGTTGGCACCCCTGCCCGCCGGTACAAGTACTGAGCAGTACGAGTATAGTAGCCCACCAGGTAGAAAGTGTGGCTTGCCACACCCGGCAGCACCACTGCCGGGTACAACGCCCCTTAGCACGGTGTCTGCTCATCGCATTGTCCCAACGCTTAAACATAACATTTTGTGTTTCCGAAGAGAATTAGAGTGATTGCTCAAGATGTATTAGTCCAATACAGTAAATTTATATCACAAACAGAGCATTGACATTGCTCGGGACGTCTGTTTCCAGCAGAGAATTTTGTTAAAGTGTTGCCAAAGGTAAGGCAAACATGACACATTTGGTCATTACAACATTGATCCAATTCATAATGCTCAATATAGACAAAAGGACCCAATTTATGTTTGGGCGCAAAGTCTACCTATCTAAAGCAATGATCCAACGTCTGGTATTTATCAAGGATGTAATCCAATACAAAGTATTGTACAAAGCATGACATGAATCAATAGAAATCATCAAAATCCAGGAGTGGTTTGATAGAGAGCATCAAGATTTAGTAGAAGACATCAAGATTTACGATATAAGACAATCCGGGCAAATAACTGGTTTGCATAAAAATTTAGTACAAATCATCAAGATTAATAATAACATAGTAAGGGCAGGTTGTCACGCGTGACCTATAAAAATTCAGTACAAAGCCGTCTTAGTCTGCACAAAACAGATATCATCATACACCAGAACAGTTGCATGTTGCAATGTTGATCCATGCACTAATGTATCATGCTCAATATCACAATAAAAATTTCGATTAAAAATATATACTACAGAGATCTAATTCATGGCATTGACACATCGCAGGACACATGATTTCATTCAAGTGGCTATCAGGTCACTTCCATTCTGCAAAATATGAGGGAAAGAGAAAGGATGTAGGTCATCGGCGGTCAGTACGACGACGTCCTTGATGGCGCCATCTGGTATATGGCGGTGGTGAATTTTGGTCTTTATGGACAGTAACTCACCAGGTAAGGTAACCATGACCTCGTCTGACTCAAGCGGCAACCTGCAAACCAAGACAATGGAAAGAGTAACTGTCAGAGAGAGACAGAGATGCTTTGTAATGGGAATTGTGGTTCTAGGAAGCAAAACCAACAGGAGAGATAAGAAGGACGAATACTGGTAAAACAACATGAGAGATAAGAAGGTAGAAGTAGTCAACAACAAACTATAGCATTATTAATCAGAGAACTATTCTTGGCCAGTACTACTAAATGCATGTTTTACCAATGTAAATAGAGAAACACATTTGCCGTATATATACACCATAATCATGAGGTAGTAGCGATGGATTGTTCCAAAGAGGGGACTTAGTGAAACCAAATCAGGAGCTCCACGTTCATAAATTAGTTCAAATGAAAATTATAGTACATGCATGATAACAATGGCAGAAGGGGGAAACATAAACAAAAGCAATTATTTATGCTGGTAAAACATGGCAATTGTAATGACCAAACTCGAGAGTACTGTAATGAATACCAATTAGAAATGGTGGGCTATATTGAGAGAAAATGGGGAAGGTCTACACATCTACACAGGTCAAGCAAATCACATCTGAATAAAAATCCTCCCAGAGTTCATATAAAGGGTGTGGAAGCTACCACAACTTCCTGATGTACTAATAATCATCTACTACAAATAAACAATGTAGAAAAACCTCTTTTACGTGAACCATAGAGAATACTGAGAGATGGATGGTGACAGTAGAGAACAAATTACCGGCAGTGGAGATTAGAGTTTGCCTGGAAACCTTATGTTGCAGAAGGAGTGAGTGGGGTTATCCGTTGAGCTAGTCAGGATCTGTCCGCACCCCTGTTGGACGCCGATGAGGCAGACATACCATCGAAGACGCCCTGCCAAGTATGAATTTTGACTGACCGAATGTGGTAGCATACAAATAACAATTTGAACGGGGTTGCGACGGTTTGCCTCTTTATTTGGGATGTGATGGCGAGGAAGGAAGGGAGAGTGGGAGAGACGAGAGAGACACGAAGAAGTTGTTACCTGTCGAGAAGGGGTAGACATGCATTTCTCCTCACTGACAGATGGTACTCAGGCCACCAGCAGCATGCCGTCGAGGGCGCTGTCCTTGATCTTTGCCTATGGATGTGCCCCCCCATTGCAAACTCGTGGCTAAGCTTCTCCTGGGATATGAGGAAGAAGGAGTCAAAGCACAGTACCAACAAACTGTTTGTCAGCTGAGAGTGGTACACAAGGAGTAATTGAACCTATGGGGCATCATGTCATACTCAATCGATCGATCCGCTGCTGCAAGGAAACGACTGAACTGGCGGGAGTAGAGCATGGAGGCTGAACTGGCCCCTCTTCATAATCAAGAACGCCGTTGCCTGCAGAAGTATCACTTATTCACTGAACTCAGTGTGTTCCAGTCACTTAATCACTTAAACAGATATAAAGTTGCTAAATTTAGCAACATATCTCAATAGAGAAATACCTCATGCGAAGAACATTTATTTCAGATATGTCATTGATGTATGTATCATCTGCAAGCTTTACCACCGGCCAGACCCCTAAAAGCAGAAATAAACAGAAGTAAGACAACATAATAACTTAATAAGGGAACTTCTTTATCTTGGTATTAGAGAAAACAAAATCCAGCATAAATGGAAGAGGACAACATAATGAGACAAAAAAATCCTACAATTGGAAGAGGACAAGGTAATTGTATCCCCTGCTTGAGAAATAATTACTCCCTCTGTCCCACAATATAAGATGTTAATGCTAGCTTGCAAAAACATCTTATATAGTGGGACAGAGGGAGTACTTATTAAAGCCAAACATCAAACATCTAGCACAATATGGCACTATAATTGTTTTCTCAACAATGATGTATCACACCAACGAAATGTATGCATCGATGAGATATCTACATAATAAATATGAAGATAATCAACCTGTTCTTTCACTGTAGAAATACATGAAGTATGCTCTGCTTTATGGACAAAAAGGTCCGCATCTGTACCAAAACATCACCTAGATATAATCAGCTAAGGAATTGGCTATTTTTTAATGCACAAAAAGCCAATGCAATCAACTTACTGAGAAGGCACAAAAAACCTCAGGTTGCCCGAAAACTTGGTCATACCATATATATACTCAACTTGCATATTGTTTATGTATATACAAATTATAGTGAGGAAGGGGTAAAAACAGAGGAAGGTTTTATTTTCTAAGCTACTAATATGGCAAGAAGATAATTGGGATGACACTGTAACTATATTATAGATTTCAGTGCCAGCAAGATCTGAGCAGTATAAAGAGAATGTCAAAATAATTGCCAGGTATTGTACATTCATGACACGACATCCCGGCCTACCCACGCCCCAAGGGTTATCCCACCATGGATCCCCATCTTTCGCACCCTAAGTTCACTTAGAACTAACTAACCCGGTACTGAACTAAACATCTAAATCATCTCTTCAGAGAGCATACACAAAACAATCTATGTGCTGGAAATAGGGCAATGGGACATCTATTACCTTCCACTGCCCACCTATGGTCTCCGTCAGGCTGAAGGACACCTCGCCGTCGTTGCCCCCCCCTCGTTGAAAAACTCGCCCAGCTCCAGCTCCATCCACCCATCGGCTCTTTTCTGAGGCAGCGTGACATTCTCTCTATGAGATACTGCGCGGTTGTTCCACCTCGCCCAATAGTTCTCCAGCACCACATCCTCCTCGTTGTCCTCATCCCCGTCCTCCTCCTCGTCTTGTATGCAAACCTTGCGGGTTAAGTTGGTTGCTCCGAAACTGACCGATGCCTCCTAGTCAGGAAAATCCAGACCATAGTTTCTTTTGGTCGTCTTGAAGACCATGTAGGCAGCATAGGTTGTGTCTTGGGAGAGGATCTTGCTATTTATCTTCCCACGGATCTCTAACCAGCAAACATCACAGAGTTGAGCACCTTTGGAGAACCTCTCGTAGATATAGGGTCAGAACTTGCAAAAGAAGGAAAAAACCAATCAACAACGTAAGTTGAAGACAACCATCTAACACCAAAGCAAAATTCCATGATTTACTCAGTATGTTAGAACCGACCATACCAAGAACAATATAATAGCACAGAAACATTCATAGTACAAAATACTCAAAAGAACTCGATGTGAACAAACAAGGTACATTGACTCACATTCTTTGCACAAAGTGTGGACAACGTGTTGTTCATAGAAACAGAGTTGTAAAGGACCTTTTCTTTTGAAAGAAAGGAAAACAAGTCGGTTATGTTGTAAAACGAGTTGGGAAGCGTTAAACCCTTCGTATGGGCCGCATTGCATTATATAGGAGATATGTCGTGGCTTACCAGGAAGGAGGGTCGATCGTGAAGAGAAGATCGAGACCCGATCGGTTACAGAGAGGAATAACAGAAGAAGAGATAAGAGAGAAAGATTACAAGTTAAACAATCTCCTATCTCTATACAACTTATTCTAACACTCCCCCTCAATCTGAACCGAATGAACTTTACCAAGGTTAAGATTGTTCTTGAACTCATTCAACCTTCCCGTAGTAAGAGGTTTTGTGAACCCATCAGCAAGTTGATCACCAGTTGGTACAAAACGAATATCAAGTAGCTTTCGAGCTACTCTCTCTCTCTCTCTCTGACAAAGTGGAAATCAACTTCAATATATTTGGTCCGTGCATGGAAAACAGAATTAGCTGAGAGATAGGTTGCACCAATATTATCACACCATAATCTCGCAGCTTGTGGAGCCTTGATCCCATGCTTATATAGCAAAGTCTATATCCACATTACCTCAGCCGTAGCATTAGCCAGAGCTTTATACTCAGCCTCTGTACTTGATCTAGAGACAGTGGCCTGTTTTCTTGCACTCCATGACACAAGATTTGTTCCCAGAAACACAACAAAACTTGGTAATCTAAAGTCCAAGGTCTTCTGAATATTTAAGATACCTTAAAATCCTTTTTACTGCAGTCCAGTGAGTTGTTCTAGGTGCATGTAAATATTGACATACCTTATTGACAGAGTAAGAAATATCAGGACGAGTAAGAGTCAAATATTGTAAAGCACCAAGAACACTTCTGTATTTTGTTGCATCTTCTGGTCCAAGTGCCTCTCCACTTCCAACTGTAAGTTTTCTGAAGTTGAAATTGGTGTACTCACAGGTTTGCAATTTTCCAATCCTACTCTCCTGAGTATGTCAGTGGTGTATTTTTCCTGTGTGAGAAGTATACCATCCATTATCTGATTAACTGCCATGCCAAGAAAGTAATGAAGATCACCTAAATCCTTGAGAGCAAACTCCAACTTTAGATCTTTAAGCAAACAAGTGGTAGCATGTGCACTTGAACTAGCAACAATTATATCATCAACATAGACAATCACAAATATAGTGATATTTTCTCTATGGTAAAAAAACAATGAGGTATCTACTTTAGAAGGTGTAAACCCAAGTTGTTGTAGTTGCATGTTCAATCTTGAGTACTAAGCTCTCGGGGCCTGTTTCAAACCATACAAAGTTTTATCCAACTTACAGACATAGTGTGGTGCACTTTGGTCCTCATATCCTGGTGGTTGCTGCATGAACACTTCTCCTCAAGAACACCATGAAGAAATGCGTTCTGAACATCTAGCTGTCGTAAGCTCCATCCTCTGGAAATAGCAATAGATAGTACAAGTCTAAATAGTAGCTGACTTAACAACTGGACTAAATGTATCTTCATAATCAATACCAAACCTCTGTTTGAAACCTTTGGCAACTAGTCTAGCCTTGTATCTGTCTATGCTTCCATCAGATTTTCTCTTTATCTTGTATACCCATTTACAATCTATGACATTGTGACCCTGCCTTGGTGGTACTAAATGCCATGTTTTATTTTTCATGAGTGCATCATATTCGTGATCCATAGCTTCTTTCCAATCTTTATGTGCAAGAGCATCATGCAAATGAGTTGGTTCACCAATACAACTGAGAAAAGCACGCTTAACTCTGTCATACCTGACCGTACCATCAGTGTATTCTTTGTCCTTGATAATACCTGACTGTGATCCAGTGTGCCGACGAGGAGGTTGATGAGTTGTTGGTGCTGTAGGCGCAGAAGATCCCGGTGCAGGAGGTGCTGTAGGATCCGGCGCAGAAAATTCCGGCTCCCAATCCGAGGAGGATAGCCGCACAGGATCTGCAGGGGATCCCGGCTCATGATCCGAGGGCGATCCTGGCCCCACAAGTGCCCCGCTGTCGGCGGCTGGCTTGATCCGCAGGCTCCCAGCATGGCGTGCGATGCGTAGAGACGCGGTTTCTCCTGCGCGTGGGCTGTTGGGGTCCACCAGGTGCGGGTTGTCGGCCACATCCGCCTCGGGACAGGCTGGGTCCGTGCTGGCGTCCGCCTGATTGGCTGCATGGCGATCTACCTCAGATCGCGCGACGGCAGGAGCAGGACTGGCGTGAGGATGAGCACCGGATCTCTCGTCGCTGCTGCCAGGTGAATCAACCGCATTTTTTGTGCCGTTCTTGTCCTTTCCTGCACACATAAAATGATAGCCCAATCCTACACATACATAATCAGAACCACTATTTTCGATGGAATTTTGCACACACTTAGTTTTATTTAATTCACCCCCGTGATCTGGAAGGAGTGCTATCTCAGCACGAAGAAGGGCTCCGGCGTTGGGATGAAGCACTAGTAGAAAAAGGGCCTCATCTGAGGCACATTAGTCCCGATTTGTAGCTGAACCATGTAACATCCCAAATTTTGGAATGTTAATATAATTAATTGAATTGTTTGTTTGTTTGCTTGAGTGAATTAAACTTGAGTGACCATCCCAAATTTTGGAATGTTAATATAATTAATTGAATTGTTTGTTTGTTTGCTTGAGTGAATTAAACTTGAGTGAAATTTGAACCTTTTCAAAAACTTTTGAATGAGAGGGAATAAAATGACTTTCCCCTTCTCCGGTAAATTCAAATTCATCCTATTAAAATCAATGAGAGAAGATGACATGACTTCTTCAACTATAAAGAATTTGAACGGAGTTTTGCAATTTAATTCTTTCAAATATTTGCACTTGCTTCTCTATTTGTCTTCCCGAGAAATACCCCGAAAATAAATTCTTGCAAGCAAGAAAGAGCGGAGGAAAATGACCCTCCAAAATCAGGGGCATTTTGAAAAATTTGAGCCAAGAAAACCAAAGTTTTTATTTAAAAAATTATTTGCAAAAAGAAATAAAGCCTTTAGGGATTTTCTGAAAACATTTTTTTTTTTAAGTTTTATTTTGGCCGTGGAATAATGCTCATCATCTACATTTTATTTTTCTGATAATTTTAGTATATAAAAACTCTTTATTCGAATTGATTTGATTTCCTTTTTATTGTTTTAGTTTCCTAATTTTAAAAATAGGAATGGAATCGTTTTATTAGGAAAACCTGCTGGCCCATTAAGCACTTTCCTATTCTAGCCCAACAAGAGATCATCTCCTTCCTCTGTTTCCTCTCACGTTACAGAAGCTTTCCATGTCCATGGAGACAGAAATCTCCACCTTCCCGATCTCCCTCGTCTTTCCATCCCAGCGCCTCCCGAGACCGCCTATAAAACCCTCCCTCTCCTCGCTCCATTTTTCCCATCACCACGCCTCCCCGCCTGTAGCCTTCTCGCCACCGTCCTCCTTTTCCTGCCTAGAACGCCACCAGAGCTCTCCTGAACCTCCCATCGCCCAGCGCCACCTCCCAAGCGCCGACCCTCCTCCGCCACCCCCACCTCGCCGGGCGACCTCGCCCCTCGCCGAGCAGCCTCCACATCGCCATCTCCTTCCTGCCATCTCTGCCTCACGTACAGGTAACTCCGCTTTCGTTTTCAGATTTATTTCCGTAACAGATTTAGTTCCGTTCTTGTTTAGCTTATAACTTTTGATCTAGAAGTCCAATGATGCTGATTCTTTTTGCGTTAGATCACAATTTTCTTGTAGTTTCCAAAAATATATAATTTGTCTATGTTTGGATTTATAAAATTGAGTTAGATCAGATTTGAATTAAAGCTTGTTTTGCTTATTCCGGGAGTTTAAACATAGATTTTTATTTGATTATTTTTCTACTGGTCACTAGTGATCATATTTACCAGTGGTAAAAACTTCAAAATTGTTTGAGTATTTTAGCTTATTGTTTCATGTAAAACAAATTCTGTTTTAGTTCTATTCAATTATAGCTACTTCTTTTCTATAGTTGTTTTAAATTATTTTATTTTATATTTCAGAAAGTTTATGTTTGGTTTCTATTAGTTAAACAGTAGGTGTTCAACAAGTTTTTATATTTATTTTTATTTTGTTATCGTGAAATCAATTCAAGTTCGCTAATAACTTGCAATGGATTTCTCTACTGTTTTAACTCCCAATTGAAAATACTTTCAAAATAGCTTTATGAAAAAAATACTTTATTTTTTCTTTGTCTTAACTAAATTTATATTTTATTCTCTGTTATTTTAGTGTTTTATTTTCCGTTAGACAAAACTATTTTTGTGAATGTTGTAGAAGAAGACTCCTAGTTTTATTTGAAGTTCCTTCGGATTCTTATTCGCTCTCTCTTTGTTTTGATTGTTAGTGTGAGTGCTTATGTGAATGATATGTTTGTTATATAGATTTCATCGAGAGTGACGAGTAGTCTATCAAGTTATTTCTTGAGAACGATAATTCTTCTTCGTCAACATCACCGTGCAAGTTCACTTTGACCATTGCTTTCATACCTATGTTTATTGCATTTAGTGGCACCTTTGCAACCACCCCTCAAGAGTGTTATTGAATCCTTGTAGTTGAGTAGTATGCATGAGGTAGGAACCCATCACCCTGTTACCAAGCCCGGACGTTATTTATTTTAATGCTACGCTATAGTAGACGGGTTTGGTATGAGTGCTCAGGTGGTGTGAGAATGAAGGATTTCGCCAATGACGATAACTCCATGATGGCACCTGCAAGGACTGCATCTTCAAGGCCTCAAGACTTCAAGACTCGAGACAAGAATTCAATACACACTCATGGGTGAAGGATTGTTGACGGCACCCGGAGAACCCAAAGTGGTTGGCCGATGCATGGAGAAGCGCCATGACATCTTGCGGAAAGCTTCACCCAGACTCAAAGAGACGGAAGAATACTTCACGCCGAAGCTTACCTGCAACCGCAAGTCATTATGGGCTCGCTTGGTTGACCTTAGTAGTGACTCGGCTGGGACGGTACTAGCAGATGTAGAACTACGGTAGGATGGGTTGAGTACCGGACAAAGGTCGAGGAACTCTTTGGAAGACCATGTTTCGGTCATCTTGTTCTCAAACACTCAAGTGCGAGAACGTAAAGAGAGGGATCGAATCTTGCGGAAAAGTGTACAAACCTCTGCAGAGGGTTTAAACCTAATCGATTAGCCGTGTCCCGATACGGACAATTTGAGCATCTGACTGGATCTATCTCGAACTCTCAACACCGGATTGATAACTTAATTGTGGGCAACTTATGATGATTGTGGGCTATGAGACATCGGTTGGCGGAACCATGTCATGATAGAAAACTCCATAGTACAGACTTCATTTATCCTTTTGGTGTAGGAAAATAAAACCAGCTTTTACGCAAACAAAATTCAGATACTGAGCCATAAAGCCATATTGCATATAGTATAGTTTTATCATCTGTTTTCTCATATTGTGATCTTGCGGTACATTCAATGTAATTGACCTACACGGCTGCAACGTGTCATGTTGCGATACTTTCTTCCGACGAGTAAGAATACGATGCAGGGTTACGGTCTACACTCAACCTGCCGATGGCGTTGATGGGACTCCACACCCGACTATTTGTTTCACTGTGACTTATAAGGTATATATCAAGATTACGTTAATTATACATGTGATTGCACTTTGATATATACATTGATGTACTTGTGTGCCAAAGATACTTGATCCGTGGATGGCACAAGAACACGTAGGCTTGACTGTCTCGAGGTCGGGTCGCTCTGAAATGGTATCGAGCACATGATGACTGTAGGACGTGACCCTAGAAACCGGAAAGCCCTAGGACAGGAAATTTCTAAAACATTATTTTCAAAAGACTCTTACTTCTCATCTTTTCAGATTTTATCAAATAGACACTCTCACCTCAAATAGTTAGAATATACCCTTTCCTTTTGACCACACGGAGGATCAATCAAGCCGCCCAAGAAGTAAAGATATCGGACAACCGATGGCCATTTCAGAGTAAAGAGGATTTCACCATGCGTTGGAAGAATTGCAGCTGCAACAATTGAAGACTCAAGACTTGAAGAATTTGAAGTTCCTGAAGAATTATTTGACCTTTAGAAGACCAAACCCCTGTTACACACTTACGTTAGATGCGGCAATTTGTGAGCTGTCATTTGTTTGATGTTTTCCGACAGCCACAAAGTAAAACCCGTTTCTTCAAAAACTATTGTTTGTATTGTGTGTATATCCTCCCCACTCTCTCATATCTCATCCCAAAACTTTTGGACCCCATAGATGATGAATGAAGTTAGACTGATATTCTCTGGATCAAGACTCAGCCCGAGGCGAGCTATGGATGCGAACATGGAAGAACACTTGGGAGCAATTTGGTTTCAAGGAAGTATGAGGTCCAATACGCTCAAGATTTTTTCGTAAAGTGCTGCAACCTGTGGAACATGCATCAAGCCATACAGGATTTAATGGAGCAAGAACTTGGGAGGAATTCAAGAAGACCTGTTGAAATCACGCCTTATCCGAAACACAATGATGCACCAAGAAGTAAACCTTGTGCCTGCAAGATTTATGGAGAAATAGGACACACCCAGAGGAACACAAAGATGGATGCCCTCATTGTGAGGAGAAACACCCACCGAGGAATGTCCAACTAGTCGGTGACTTGTTTCTTGTGTGAAGGAACCACCCACTACCCAACTCAAGGTCACATTTACTCCACGGTGCAACAAACTATTCAAGGTGAAGATGGAATGAAAGAAGCCCTCAAGGAAGATCTAGAAAACCAAGAATGAATAGAAGTGTTGAAGACCGGATGGAGAAGGTCTCAACAGATTTTACTCCAATGCCTGCTATTCATGTGGAGAAGAAGGACATTTTCACAAGATTGCACCAAGGAAAGAAAGGAGTATCCAGGATATTTCCGACAGCGAAGTGAAGTTTGACCCCGGAGATAGAAACTCGATCATTACAGAGAAATCCAGAAGAGAAAAGGAAGGCAACCCGAGGACAACACAATTTTTGCAGAGAAGGACTTGAGTCATATCACCTGTTACAGGTGCAAGGATTTAGGTCATTACGCTAGCAAATGCCCAGAAAAGAAGCCAAGAATCCAAGGAGCCCGCATAATCACAAAGAAGCCCCGAGACATGTCGGAAGTCATTTGTTTTTGCTGCAAGGAGGCAGGACATTATGCTATTAAATGTCCCGACAAGATGAAAGCTGGAGTTGAGTAGTTGGGATTTTGATATGGATAATAAGAGTAGTAGAAAGCAATTTCATTTTCATGAGCTCGATGAGTTGAGTTATGTAATAGATTACTCAGAGATTGTAATAGTTCATGACTCAATAAAGTTGTAATGTCACATGCTGAAAGGCTTTAAGGAGTTGTCATATTTTATCTTGGAAATGAATATTCTGGATGAACATGGAAGAAAGTGAGTTGTGATGCATAAACAGGAAATTGGAATTGAGTTTGAAGTTTTGTTTGGATGATATGAATGTGTGCCCAGGAGATATGTACCTCATTCTGAGCACCACTTTTGTTATACAACTGCAGATGACGACCCTTTACGAGTCTTTCCTTAAAGGTCCGAAACCATCATGACCACGACAAGTGATCATGATTACCCAAGATCCTGAAGGACATGATGAAGCATATTCACCTTGAAGGAGATGCAGTCTACAAAGGCTGCCCTTCATGCAAAAGGGAGTGGAACTTTGGTATGTGGAGGTACACCTCCACCGCTTGAAAGGAGTTTGCCCAAAGAGGATGGGGCATTACTTTTCATCTCACGTGTGCCACAAGCAACTTTCTTCGACGCTGTTCGTGAAGCAGCCATGGAAGCCATACGCGGATCGGAGAAATACTTGAAGCAAGACTCCGTTATACTCAGAATACCTAAGCGAAGTGCATGCAGAGATGATGAAGGAGAAGCTCAAGACCACCATGATGAAAAAGAAGATTGAAGATTTCAAGGCTCATGTCGCACACTTCCAAAGGGATCAAGAATCCTCGAGGAGGATAAATGAATAAAGTTGGAAGTAATGCCTGACCATACCAAATCATGTGGGTGGCAGCATTTGTAACAAAGTACTTTTTGGAATTTGAATTTACGAAAATGGTTAAGGATGTAATGAAAGATTGATATGAAAATAATGAGATTTTATGGATAAACTTATGCATTCTTTTGGTCATAGTACTCTGTAAAGCCACAAGATCAATGAAGAAAGAAATGTGTTATTCGTGACGGTCCATAGAAGGAAGCTGAACAAAATAAGTTGGAGTTTTGTTTTGATATGATGGTATGAAGAAACAGAGTACTACTGGATTCAAAGGAGGTGTAACAAGAGAGTTACTCCAAGGATGATTTAAAGCTGCACTAGTGCTGAAGTGGGCCATAACCCACGTGCCCGTGGATTTTGAGAAGGAACAGTTGTAACCTGGATAAAGGAATACACTTGGAAGAAGCAAGGATCAAATCAGCATACGCTCCGTAGGAGGTTACGCAAAACCTAAGAGTGGTGAAGTAACGATAGATGTTTTGTTTGGCTTGCGTAAACCATGGATTTACTCAAACCAGTTCGGGAACAAGAGAAATTTCTGTAATGCTGGTGAGAATGCCCAAGTGTTAGATTATGTGATTCGATATTTACGTATGTGGTAATGGTTCAAGTACGGGATGGATTGGCCCCCATACCGGAGACTTCTATCATGAACTATCATATGTTAATGGAAAATCGAGAGACTCAAAACCTTTGAAGAGTGTCGACGCTATAAGCCCTAAAACCATAGAATGGTAGGACGATGGAATCCCTTTACAGCAAACCGATGCCAATCGAGGTTATACGGTGAGGTTCAACCTGCACCCGTTTTCTCGCAGGAGAAAACCATAAATTGTAGACCACCATGAGTGTTTCGATAGTTGTTTAGAATGGACACAGACCCATCAGCTAAGAAGATCCAGTCTCGGACGAACTTCAACTTTGACGAACCGACCCAAGCTTTTGAGGAAAACTCTATGCTTCCGATGAAGAGCTTTAATGAAGGACTATTGTAAGATATGTGAAGAGACATACATTGTCAGCCCTCCGGAGGAAATATCTGAGTTTATTGGAACCATGACCTTGTTTTTAAGTGTGGTAGCACCCCGACCTTTCGACCAAGACATTTGCTAGAAGACCCCAACCCCTAACCTTTTCTTGTTAGTTTCTTCAATCTCGAGGACTAGATTCATTTTAAGTGTGGTAGGTTTGTAACATCCCAAATTTTGGAATGTTAATATAATTAATTGAATTGTTTGTTTGTTTGCTTGAGTGAATTAAACTTGAGTGACCATCCCAAATTTTGGAATGTTAATATAATTAATTGAATTGTTTGTTTGTTTGCTTGAGTGAATTAAACTTGAGTGAAATTTGAACCTTTTCAAAACTTTTGAATGAGAGGAATAAAATGACTTTCCCTTTTCCGTAAATTCAAATTCATCCTATTAAAATCAATGAGAGAAGATGACATGACTTCTTCAACTATAAAGAATTTGAACGGAGTTTTGCAATTTAATTCTTTCAAATATTTGCACTTGCTTCTCTATTTTTCTTCCCCGAGAAATACCCCAAAAAATAAATTCTTGCAAGCAAGAAAGAGCGGAGGAAAATGACCCTCCAAAATCAGGGGCATTTTTGAAAAAATTTGAGCCAAGAAAAACCAAAGTTTTTATTTTAAAAAAAATATTTGCAAAAAGAAATAAAGCCTTTAGGGATTTTCTGAAAAACATTTTTTTCCTTTTAAGTTTTTATTTTGGCCGTGGAATAATGCTCATCATCTACATTTTATTTTTCTGATAATTTTAGTATATAAAACTCTTTATTCGAATTGATTTGATTTCCTTTTATTGTTTTAGTTTCCCAATTTTAAAAATAGGAATGGAATCGTTTTATTAGGAAAAACCTGCTGGCCCATTAAGCACTTTCCTATTCTAGCCCAACAAGAGATCATCTCCTTCCTCTGTTTCCTCTCACGTTACTGAAGCTTTCCATGTCCATGGAGACAGAAATCTCCACCTTCCCGATCTCCCTCGTCTTTCCATCCCAGCGCCTCCGAGACCGCCTATAAAACCCCTCCTCTCCTCGCTCCATTTTTCCCATCACCACGCCTCCCTGCCCGTAGCCTTCTCGCCACCGTCCTCCTTTTCCTGCCTAGAACGCCACCAGAGCTCTCCTGGAACCTCCCATCGCCCAGCCCACCTCCCAAGCGCCGACCCTCCTCCGCCACCCCCACCCTCGGCGACCTCGCCCCCTCGCCGAGCAGCTCTCCACATCGCCGTCTCCTTCCTGCCATCTCTGCCTCACGTACAGGTAATTCCGTTTTCGTTTTCAGATTTATTTCCGTAACAGATTTAGTTCCGTTCTTGTTTAGCTTATAACTTTTGATCTAGAAGTCCAATGATGCTGATTCTTTTTGCGTTAGATCACAATTTTCTTGTAGTTTCCAAAATATATAATTTGTCTATGTTTGGATTTATAAAAATTGAGTTAGATCAGATTTGAATTAAAGCTTGTTTTGCTTATTCCGGGAGTTTAAAATAGATTTTTATTTGATTATTTTTCTACTGGTCACTAGTGATCATATTTACCAGTGGTAAAAACTTCAAAATTGTTTGAGTATTTTAGCTTATTGTTTCATGTAAAACAAATTCTGTTTTAGTTCTATTCAATTATAGCTACTTCTTTTCTATAGTTGTTTTAAATTATTTTATTTTATATTTCAGAAAGTTTATGTTTGGTTTCTATTAGTTAAACAGTAGGTGTTCAACAAGTTTTTATATTTATTTTATTTTGTTATCGTGAAATCAATTCAAGTTCGCTAATAACTTGCAATGGATTTCTCTACTGTTTTAACTCCCAATTGAAAATACTTTCAAAATAGCTTTATGAAAAAATACTTTATTTTTTTTTTGTCTTAACTAAATTTATATTTTATTCTCTGTTATTTTAGTGTTTTATTTTCCGTTAGACAAAACTATTTTTGTGAATGTTGTAGAAGAAGACTCCCTAGTTTTATTTGAAGTTCCTTCGGATTCTTATTCGCTCTCTCTTTTGTTTTGATTGTTAGTGTGAGTGCTTATGTGAATGATATGTTTGTTATATAGATTTCATCAGAGAGTGACGAGTAGTCTATCAAGTTATTTCTTGAGAACGATAATTCTTCTTCGTCAACATCACCAGGCAAGTTCACTTTGACCATTGCTTTCATACCTATGTTTATTGCATTTAGTGGCACCTTTGCAACCACCCCTCAGTAGTGTTATTGAATCCTTGTAGTTGAGTAGTATGCATGAGGTAGGAACCCATCACCCTGTTACCAAGCCCGGGACGTTATTTATTTTAATGCTACGCTATAGTAGACGGGGTTTGGTATGAGTGCTCAGGAGTGGTGTGAGAATGAAGGATTTCGTCAATGACGACAACTCCATGATGGCACCTGCAAGGACTGCATCTTCAAGGCCTCAAGACTTCAAGACTCGAGACAAGAATTCAATACACACTACTGGGTGAAGGACGGTTGACGGGCACCCTGGAGAACCCAGTGGTTGCCCGGGATGTATGGAGAAGCGCCATGACATCTTGCGGAAAGCTTCACCCAGACTCAAAGAGACGGAAGAATACTTCACGCCCGGAAGCTTACCTGTGCAACCGCAAGTCATTATGGGCTCTGTCTTGGTTGACCTTAGTAGTGACTCTGGCTGGGGCGGTACTAGCAGATGTAGAACTACGGTAGGATGGGTTGAGTACCGGACGGTGGTCGAGGAACTCTTTGGAAGACCATGTTTGGTCATCTTGTTCTCAAACACTCAAGTGCGAGAACGTAAAGAGAGGGATCGAATCTTGCGGGAAAAGTGTACAAACCTCTGCAGAGGGTTTAAACCTAATCGATTAGCCGTGTCCCCGGTTACGGACAATTTGAGCATCTGGACCTGGATCTATCTCGGAACTCTCAACACCGGATTGATAACTTAATTGTGGGCAACTTATGATGATTGTGGGCTATGAGACATCGGTTGGCGGAACCATGTCATGATAGAAAACTCCATAGTACAGACTTCATTTATCCTTTTGGTGTAGGAAAAATAAAACCAGCTTTTACGCAAACAAAATTCAGATACAGAGCCATAAAGCCATATTGCATATAGTATAGTTTTATCATCTGTTTTCTCATATTGTGATCTTGCCGGTACATTCAATGTACTGACCTACACGGCTGCAACGTGTCATGTTGCACATACTTTCTTCCGACGAGTAAGAATACGGTACAGGGTTACGGTCTACACTCAACCTGCCGATGGCGTTGATGGGACTCCACACCCGACTATTTGTTTCCGCTGTGACTTATAAGGTATATATCAGTATTACGTTAATTATACATGTGATTGCACTTTGATATATACATTGATGTACTGTGTGCAAAGATATTGATCCGTGGATGGCACAAAGAACACGAGGCTTGACCGTCTGAGGTCGGGTCGCTACAAACCAGCACTAATGTGACCATTAGTGCCGGTTTAAACGGCTAGGCGGGCATCGCTCATTAGTATCGGTTCGTGGCAAACCTTTAGTACTGGTTCGTGCCACGAACCGGTACTAAAGAGGCTGTCGGCAGTCTGTTGGCAGGCTAGGTCCCCACCATCCCTTTTAGTACCGGTTCATGCCACAAACCGGTACTAAAGATTTTTAGTTGATTCGTCATGCAACGGTTTTTTAGTCCCACCTCGCTTCGCTAACATGGTTTTTACCACCTTAAATATGTTACTTCTCAAACTATCACAACCACTTGGTCTTCACTGAACTCTATGTGTAGGATATGTGGCGGCAATAGGAATCTTCGCCGGTTCTTAAACCGGGGAAGATACCTATTGACAATTCAGATTCTACACAAAAAGATCATTGATGATCAATGTATTTTTGATGTATATTTTTACATGTTTACACGGACGAAAACTCATCTGTTACACCGGCACTTCATTTTTTTAAACTTATTACAACTTCAGACTTTTTTTGCATTCAGTGTGCACCATTCAAAGCCACGCATCAACTTTCAACCCTTTCTAACATCATTTGCTATTTTTCATGCACTTATAGATTTGTTTTGAGCTAAATGGCACTGAAATTGGAAAGCACTACAAATGAACTCTGAAAAGGTTGAAACTTGGCATGGTATCATCATTTCACCCACATAGCATGTGAGAAAAAGTAGAGAGGGTTACGGCAAAAACTGGACGCACTTCATGTACAAAACTGGACAATCTCTTTCGAAGTATCAGGGTTTCGGACGAAAACTCATCTGTTACACCGACATTTCATTTTTTTTAAACTTATTAAAACTCCAAACTTTTTTTGCGTTCATTATGCACCATTCATAGCCACATCATCAACTTTCAACCCTTTCTGACATCATTTGCTATTTTCATGCATTTACAACTTTGTTTTCAGCTAAATGACCCTGAAATTGAAAAGCACTACAAATGAACTCTGAAAGGGTTGAAACTTGGCATGGTATCATCATTTCACCCACATAGCATGTGCGAAAAAATAGAGAGGGTTACGACAAAAATTGGATGCACTTCGTGTACAAAACTGGACAATCTCCTTCGAAGTATCACGGTTTCGGACGAAAACTCATTTGTTACACCGGCACTTCATTTTTCTAAAACTTATTACAACTCCAGATTTTTTTGCATTCAGTATGCATCATTCAAACCCACGTCATCAACTTTCAACCCTTTCTGACATCATTTGCTATTTTTCATGCATTTACAGATTTGTTTTGAGCTAAATGACACTGAAATTGAACAACACTACAAATAATTCAAATTTAAACTATTCAAATTTGAAAACTACTAGCACTAATAGAAATTTGGTAATTTTTTCTACCTAAAGCAAAAATATTCACAAAGAAACTCTAAATACAGCAAAAAAACAACTCAAAAATAAATAAAAGAAAATAAATAAAGCATACAAGAAAAAAAACTATATAAAAAACATATTTGCGCGCTGCCCAGTGGGCCTGCTTGGCCTTAGGCATGGATACAGGCCCATAAGGCCCAGTAGACTCACAGGGCAGCACGGCAAAGTTAGGCCAAGAAGCCTACTTTAGAGAGGAGCTCGAAGGAGCAGTCGCGGCTGGGTTTATAAACCAGTGTGGCTGCCCTTCGCTCGGCGTGGTGGGACTAAACTTTGTGCACCGTGGGGTAGGTGCGCACCCCCTTTAGTACCGATTCGTGGATCCAACCGGAACTAAAAGGGGGGGGGGCTTTAGTGCCGGTTGGGGCCACCACCCGGTACTAAAGGGGTGCCCTTCCCGCCGTTTGGTCTGGCCAAATTTGACCTTTAGTACCGGTTTGTGGCTCCAACCGGTACTAAAGGCCCCTCCTATATATGTAGCAGTTACGAAAGTTTCAGTTAGTTTCTTCTTCATCTGCTTCTTCCTCGTCGCGCCCGTCCGTCGCCGTTGCGCCCGTCCCCGTCCCGTCGTCGTCGCCGCCCCGTTGCCGCCCGCCCTCATTGCCTTGTGCCCGCCCGCCTCCCGTCGTCGTCGCGCCGCCGCCCAGCGTCCCGTCGCTGCCCCCCCCCCCCGTCGCCCGCTGTGTAAGATCGATCGAACGCTCCGGCCTGCCGTGCGCCATGGTCATGCCCTCACACACACACACACACACACACATGTACAGTACACATAAATAGAGACAGATTTTTCTTAATTATTTTCTATTTTCTGTTTTTTAGTTTTTTATACTTTTAGTTTATATAAATGGTTAGATTAATGTCAATTGTTAGATGATTATATATATAGAAATGTTAGATATTAATATCAAACGTTAGATGAATTAGATAGAAATATTAGATATTAATGTCAAATGTTAGATGAATTAGTTAGATATTAATGTTAGATGATGAGTTAGTTTTTATACTTTTAGTTATAGATGAATTAAATATATATATATATATATATATATATATATATATATATATATATATATATATATATATATATATATATATATATATTAATGTTAGATGGATTAGATATATTAAATTTAGGTATATAGAACTAGCTACTTTATTTTTACTAAGAAAATTAATAGAACTAGTTTATTTTTAGCAAGTGCTTAGTTGAATTAATAGAACTAGTTGAATTAGTTGAATTAATAGAACTAGTAAGTGTTCATCAATTAATGTTGCAACTATGAACATAGGAAATGTTGTCTGACGACGAAAACGAATTCGGTATGTGCGAATAATGCGAAGACGAACGTGACCTGTGCGACAGAAATTTCCTAGTTGATGATAGGCGCTTCAGCATCAAGCTGGATCAGACCTTCGAAGTGGACACAGTAAGTCACAATGACAAGCCTTTTTTCGTAATTAAGCATGACTTATGCTTCATTTGCTTCAACTTATAATTTTAAATTTTTACTATTCTACTAGCGTATCCCCTGCCATGCAAGAATTTTTGTCTTGGATAAGATAGGTTTCAGTCCTAATAAATCTATGGAGTTAAAGAGAGTTTACTTGAAGACCGAGCATTGTTATACTTTCGATGTCAAATTATACAATGCAGACACCTCCACCTATTTTGAATGCAAAACTTGGCAAGCACTATGCAAGGCTTATGCATTTGAGTCTGATATGGTTATCACCTTTGATATTCGTCGGGAAGTTGATATTGAAGGTAATAGAGACATTTGGGTTGAGGTGCAGACGCCTCCAGTTCTACCATTATGTGAGTTTCTCAATCATATTTATGTCTTCGGTATTGTTTATTCAAAAATAGTTGACAACTGATTTCTATTTACAGCTTATTTCCATTCAAGGAAACATGTCCGGCGCTTGGTAGACAGGACCGTCCACTGTCCCGGGGCTGAACTAAACTGTGAGGAGATAAGTCATTATGTTTCATGGCTTGAGGATCTTGATGCTGTCAAGAGAAATTATTTTCCTGAATTTGAAAATCTTAGTACTCAAAATGTGTGACCAATAGTGTTCGTATTGAACTACGGTCACATCTATTTACGAAAGATGGTAAGATTTTTACTATTTGTCCTCAGTGCATATTTTGCATACATTATTTTTCAAGCTAAACTTCATTGCTAAGTATGTTACTATACGATGTTCCTCAACAGGGACTCCCGATGATAGTTGTGCCTCAGTGGATCGAGACTAAAGGTCGCATGTCAATGGTTAGCTTAAGGCCAAGACGTCCTACATTGCACATGAGTGCATTCAGGATTTCTAAAACCGAGGAATGCTTAATAGTGAAAGACTGGAGCAAAGTTGTGAACGATCACAGAGAAGTACTAGGGGGCAACAATAAGAAGTGTAGCCCACGATTAGGAGGCAGGTTCATCTGCATGCTCCAATATGATGAATCAGGAGAGCTACACATGTTCTATGTTATTTTACCTGAGAGAGAGAGAGAGAGCAGCAGGAGTGATTAGCTAGTTCCTGCTCTTAGTACTTGTCCTGTCACGTGTTCTTCGTCCTGAACTTAAGATATCTCAAAGTGATTTGCTTTTGTGGTCTTATGAACGCTTATAATTGAAGGAAATATGCCCTAGAGGCAATAATAAAGTCGTTATTTATATTTCCTTATATCATGATAAATGTTTATTATTCATGCTAGAATTGTATTAACCGGAAACTTAGTACATGTGTGAATATATAGACAAACAGAGTGTCACTAGTATGCCTCTACTTGACTAGCTCGTTGAATCAAAGATGGTTAAGTTCCCTGGCCATGGACATGAGTTGTCATTTGATTAACGGGATCACGACATTAGAGAATGATGTGATTGACTTGACCCATTCCGTTAGCTTAGCATTCGATCGTTTAGTATATTGCTGTTGCTTTCTTCATGACTTATACATGTTCCTATGACTATGAGATTATGCAACTCCCGAATACCGGAGGAACACTTTGTGTGCTACCAAACGTCACAACGTAACTAGGTGATTATAAAGGTGCTCTACAAGTGTCTTCGATGGTACTTGTTGAGTTGGCATAGATGAAGATTAGGATTTGTCACTCCGATTGTCGGAGAGGTATCTCTGGGCCCTCTTGGTAATGCACATCACTTTAAGCCTTGCAAGCAATGCAACTAATGAGTTAGTTGCAGGATGATGTATTACGGAACGAGTAACAAGACTTGCCGGTAACAAGATTGAACTAGGTATTGAGATACCGACGATCGAATCTCGGGAAAGTAACACACCGATGACAAAGGGAACAACGTATGTTGTTATGCGGTTTGACCGATAAAGATCTTCGTAGAATATGTAGGAGCCAATATGAGCATCCAGGTTCCGCTATTGGTTATTGACCGGAGACGAGTCTCGATCATGTCTACATAGTTCTCGAACCCGTAGGGTCCGCACGCTTAATGTTCGGTGATGATCGATAATATGAGTTTATGTGTTTTGATGTACCGAAGGTAGTTCGGAGTCCCGGATGAGATCAGGGAGATGACGAGGAGTCTCGAAATGATCGAGACGTAAAGATCAATATATTGGACGACTATATTCAGACATCGGAAAGGTTCCGAGTGATATGGGCCTTATTGGGCTTTAGGGGAAAGAGAGAGAGGCTGCGCCCCCCAAGGCTTAGTCCGAATTTGACTAAAGGGAGGGGCGGCGCCCCCTCCTTCCTTCTCTTCTCTTTTCCCTTTCCTTCTCTCCTACTCCTACTACATGGAAGGGGGGGAATCCTACTCCCAGTGGGAGTAGGACTCTTCCAGGGCGCGCCATAGCTAGGCAATATACGTGGCCAGGGGGCACCCCATAGACACAACAATTGATCATTGATCTTTTAGCCGTGTGCGGTGCCCCCCTTCACCATAATCCACCTCGGTCATATCGTAGCGGTGCTTAGGCGAAGCCCTGCGTCGATAGCATCATCATCACCGTCATCACGCCGTTGTGCTGACGGAACTCTCCCTCGAAGCTCTGCTGGATCGGAGTTCGTGGGACGTCATCGAGCTGAACGTGTGCTGATCTCGGAGGTGCCGTGCGTTCAGTACTTGGATCGGTCGGATCGTGAAGACGTACGACTACATCAAAAGCGTTGTTCTAACGCATCCGCTTTCTGTCTACGAGGGTACGTCGACAACACTCTCCCCTCTCATTGCTATGCATCACCATGATCTTGCGTGTGCGTAGGAATTTTTTTGAAATTACTACATTTCCCAATAGTGGCATCCGAGCCAGGTTTATGCGTAGATGTTATATGCATGAGTAGAACACAAGTGAGTTGTGGGCGATACAAGTCATACTGCTTACTAGCATGTCATACTTTGATTCGGCGGTATTGTTGGATGAAGCGGCCCAGACCGACATTACGCGTACGCTTACGCGAGACTGGTTCTACCGACGTGCTTCGCACACAGGTGGCTGGCGGGTGTCAGTTTCTCCAACTTGTGGCTACGCCCGGTCCTTGTGAAGGTTAAAACAACACTAACTTGAGGAAATATCGTTGTGGTTTTGATGCGTAGGTAAGAACGGTTCTTGCTCAGCCCGTAGCAGCCACGTAAAACTTGCAACAACAAAGTAGAGGACGTCTAACTTGTTTTTGCAGGGCATGCTGTGATGTGATATGGTCAAGACATGATGCTAAATTTTATTGTATGAGATGATCATGTTTTGTAACAGAGTTATCGACAACTGGCAGGAGCCATATGGTTGTCGCTTTATTGTATGAAATGCAATCGCCCTGTAATTGTTTTTACTTTATCACTAAGCGGTAGCGATAGTCGTAGAAGCAATAGTTGGCTAGACGACAATGATGCTACGATGGAGATCAAGGTGTCGCGCCGGTGACTATGGTGATCATGACGGTGCTTTGGAGACGGAGATCAAAGGCACATGATGATGATGACCATATCATATCATTTATAATGATTGCATGTGATGTTTATCCTTTGTGCATCTTATTTTGCTTAGTTCGGCGATAGCATTATAAGATGATCTCTCACTAAATTTCAAGGTATAAGTGTTCTCCCTGAGTATGCACCGTTGCGAAAGTTCTTTGTGCTGAGACACCACGTGGTGATCGGGTGTGATAAGCTCTGTGTTCACATCTAACGGGTGCAAGCCAGTTTTGCACACGCAGAATACTCGGGTTAAACTTGACGAGCCTAGCATATGCAGATATGGCCTCGGAACACTGGAGACCGAAAGGTCGAGCGTGAATCATATAGTAGATTTGATCAACATAGTGATGTTCACCAAATAAAACTACTCCATCTCACGTGATGATCGGACATGGTTTAGTTGATATGGATCACGTGATCACTTAGATGATTAGAGGGATGTCTATCTAAGTGGGAGTTCTTAAGTAATATGATTAACTGAACTTTAATTTATCATGAACTTAGTCCTGATAATATTGGCATATCTATGTTGTAGAATAATATGCTCGCGATGTAGTTCCTCGTTTATTTTTTATGTTCCTAGAGAAAAATAAGTTGAAAGATGTTAGTAGCAAAGATGCAGACTAGCTCCATGATCTGAGGATTATCCTCATTGTTGCACAGAAGAATTATGTCCTTCATGCACTGCTAGGTGACAGACCTATTGCAGGAGCATATGCAGACGTTATGAACGTTTGACAAAGCTCGGTATGATGACTACTTGATAGTTTAGTGCACCATGCTTTATGGCTTAGAACCGGGACTTCAAAAATGTTGTGAACGCCACAGAGCATATAAGATGTTCCAAGAGTTGAAATTGGTATTTCATACTCATGCCCGTGTTAAGAGGTATGAGACCTCTGACAGTACTTTGCCTACAAGATGGAGGAGAATAGCTCAACCAGTGAGCATGTGCCCAGATTGTCTGGGTACTACAATTGCTTGAATCAAGTGGGAGTTAATCTTCCACATAAAATAGTGATTGATAGAGTTATCTAGTCACTATCACCAAGTTACTGGAACTTCGTGATGAACTATAATATACAAGGGATGACGAAAATGATTCCCGAGCTCTTCGTGATGCTGGAATCGACGAAGGAAGAAATCAAGAAAAACATCAAGTGTTGATGGTTGACAAGACCACTAGTTTCAAGAAAAAGGACAAAGGGAAGAAAAGGAATTTCAAGAAGAACGGCAAGCAAGTTGCTGCTCAAGTGAAAAAACCCAAGTCTGGACCTAAGCCTGAGACTAAGTGTTTCTACTGCAAAGGGACTGGTCACTGGAAGCGGGACTGCCCCAAGTATTTAGCGGATAAGAAGGATGGCAAAGTGAACAAAGGTATATTTGATATACATGTTATTGATGTGTAATTTACTAGTGTTTATAGCAACCCCTCAGTATTTGATACTAGTTCAGTTGCTAAGATTAGTAACTCGAAACAGGAGTTGCAGAATGAACAGAGACTAGTTAAGGGTGAAGTGACGATGTGTGTTGGAAGTGGTTCCAAGGTTGATAAGATCATCATCGCACACTCCCTATACTTTCGGGATTAGTGTTGAACCTAAATAAATGTTATTTGGTGTTTGCATTGAGCATGAATATGATTTGATCATGTTTATTGCAGTATGGTTATTCATTTAAGTTAGAGAATGATTGTTGTTCTGTTTACATGAATAAAACCTTTTATGGTCATACACCCAATGAAAATGGTTTGTTGGATCTCGATCGTAGTGATACACATATTCATAATATTGAAGCCAAAAGATGCAAAGTTAATAATGATAGTGCAACTTATTTGTGGCACTGCCGTTTAGGTCATATTGGTGTAAAGCGCATGAAGAAACTCCATACTGATGGGCTTTTGGAATCACTTGATTATGAATCACTTGATGCTTGCGAACCATGCCTCGCAGGCAAGATGACTAAGACTCTGTTCTCCGGAACAATGGAGCGAGCAACTGACTTATTGGAAATAATACATACCGATGTATGCGGTCCAATGAGTGTTGAGGCTCACGGCGAGTATCGTTATTTTCTGACCTTCACAAATGATTTGAGCAGATATGGGTATATCTACTTGATGAAACACAAAGTCTGAAACACTTGAAAAGTTCAAAGATTTTCAGAGTGAAGTAGAGAATCATCGTAACAAGAAAATAAAGTTTCTACGATCTGATCGTAGAGGAAAATATTTGAGTTACGAGTTTGGCCTTTAATTAAAACAATGTGGAATAGTTTCACAAACTCATGCCACCTGAAACACCACAGCATAATGGTGTGTCCGAACATCATAACCGTACTTAATTAGATAAGGTGTGATCTATGATGTCTCTTACCGATTTACCACTATCGTTTTGGGGTATTCATTAGAGACAGCTGCATTCACGTTAAATAGGGCACCATCTAAATCCGTTGAGACGACACCTTATGAACTATGGTTTGGCAAGAAACCCAAGTTGTCGTTTCTTAAAGTTTGGGGTTGCGATGCTTATGTGAAAAAGTTTCATCATGATAAGCTCAAACCCAAATCGGAGAAATGTGTCTTCATAGGATACCCAAAGGAGACAGTTGGGTACACCTTCTATCACAGATCCGAAGGCAAGACATTCGTTGCTAAGAATGGATCCTTTCCGGAGAAGGAGTTTTCTCTCGAAAGAAGTGAGTGGGAGGAAAGTAGAACTTGATGAGGTAACTGTACCTGCTCCAATAAGGGAAAGTAGTTCATCACAGAAATCTGTTCCTGTGACTCCTACACCAATTAGTGAGGAAGCTAATGATGATGATCATGTAACTTCAGATCAAGTTACTACCGAACCTCGTAGGTCAACCAAAGTGAGATCCGCACCAGAGTGGTACGGTAATCCTGTTCTAGAGGTCATGTTACTTGACCATGATGAACCTACGAACTCTGAGGAAGCAATGATGAGCCCAGATTCCACGAAATGGCTTGAGGCCATGAAATCTGAGATGGGATCCATGTATGAGAACAAAGTGTGGACTTTGGTTGACTTGCCCGATGATCGGCAAGCCATAGAAAATAAATGGATCTTCAAGAGGCAGACGAACGTTGATAGTAGAGTTACTATCTACAAAGCTAGACTTGTCGAAAAAAAGTTTTTTGACAAAGTTCAAGGTGTTGACTACAATGAGATTTTCTCACTCGTAGCGATGCTTAAAGTCTGTCCAAATCATGTTAGCAAATTGCCACATTTTATGAAATCTGGAAAATGGATGTCAAAACTACATTCCTTAATGGATTTCTTAAAGAAGAGTTGTATATGATGCAACCAAAAGGTTTTGTCGATCCTAAAGGTGCTACCAAAATGTGCAAGCTCCAGCGATCCATCTATGGACTGGTGCAAGCATCTCGGAGTTGGAATATATGCTTTGATGAGTTTATCAAAGCATATAGTTTTATCTGAACTTCGGTGAAGCTTGTATTTACAAGAAAGTGAGTGGGAGCACTACAACATTTCTGATAAGTATATGTGAATGACATATTGTTGATCGAAAATAATGTAGAATTTTCTGGAAAGCATAAATGACTATTTGAAAGGAGTTTTTCAAAGAAATACCTCGGTGAAGCTACTTACATATTGAGCATCAAGATCTATAGAGATAGATCAAGACGCTTGATAAGTTTTTTCAATGAGTACATACCTTGACAAAATTTTGAAGTAGTTCGAAATGGAACAGTCAAAGAAGGAGTTTTTGCCTGTGCTGCAAGGTGTGAAGTTGAGTAAGACTCAAAGCCCGACCACGGTAGAAGATAGAGAGAGAATGAAAGTCATTCCCTATGCCTCAGCCATAGGTTCTATAAAGTATGCCATGCTATGTACCAGACCTATTGTATACCCTACACTGAGTTTGGCAAGGGAGTACACTAGTGATCTAGGAGTAGATCACTGGACAGCGGTCAAAATTATCCTTAGTGGAATAAGGATATGTTTCTCGATTATGGAGGTGAAAAAAGGTTCGTCATAAAGGGTTACGTCGATGCAAGTTTTGACACTGATCCAGATGACTCCAAGTCTCAATCTGGATACATATTGAAAGTGGGAGCAATTAGCTAGAGTAGCTCCATGCAAAGCATTGTTGACATAGAAAGTTGCAAAATACATACGGATCTGAATTTGACAAACCCGTTGACTAAAATTCTCTCACAAGCAAAATATGATCACACCTTAGTACTCTTTGGGTGTTAATCACATAGCGATGTGAACTAGATTATTGACTCTAGTAAACCCTTTGGGTATTAGTCACATAGAGATGTGAACTAATCACATAAAGATGTGAACTATTGGTGTTAAATCACATGACGATGTGAATTAGATTATTGACTCTAGTGCAAGTGGGAGACTGAAGGAAATATGCCCTAGAGGCAATAATAAAGTCGTTATTTATGTTTCCTTATATCATGATAAATGTTTATTATTCATGCTAGAATTGTATTAACCGGAAACTTAGTACATGTGTGAATATATATAGACAAATAGAGTGTCACTAGTATGCCTCTACTTGACTAGCTCGTTGAATCAAAGATGGTTAAGTTCCCTGGCCATAGATATGAGTTGTCATTTGATTAACGGGATCACATCATTAGAGAATGATGTGACTGACTTGACACATTCCGTTAGCTTAGCATTCGGTCGTTTAATATATTGCTATTGCTTTATTCATGACTTATTCATGTTCCTATGACTATGAGATTATGCAACTCCCGAATATCGGAGGAACATTTTTTGTGCTACCAAACGTCACAACGTAACTGGGTGATTATAAAGGTGCTCTACAGGTGTCTTCGATGGTACTTGTTGAGTTGGCACAGATCAAGATTAGGATTTGTCACTCCGATTGTCGGAGAGGTATCTTTGGGCCCTCTCGGTAATGCACATCACTTTAAGCCTTGCAAGCAATGCAACTAATGAGTTAGTTGCGGGATGATGTATTATGGAACGAGTAAAGAGACTTGCCGGTAACGAGATTGAACTAGGTATTGAGATACCGACGATCGAATCTCGGGAAAGTAACATACCGATGACAAAGGGAACAATGTATGTGTTATGCGGTTTGACCGATAAAGATCTTCGTAGAATATGTAGGAGCCAATATGAGCATCCAGGTTCCGCTATTGGTTATTGACCGGAGACGAGTCTCGGTCATGTCTACATAGTTCTCGAACCCGGAGG
Source organism: Aegilops longissima (assembly GCA_021605205.1). NCBI lineage: Eukaryota > Viridiplantae > Streptophyta > Magnoliopsida > Poales > Poaceae > Aegilops > Aegilops longissima. The sequence goes on along the minus strand of CM038678.1, from coordinate 588,769,361 downwards.
GTCCGCACGCTTAACGTTCGATGACGATCGGTAATATGAGTTTATGTGTTTTGATGTACCGAAGGTAGTTCGGAGTTCCGGATAAGATCGGGGACATGACTAGGAGTCTCAAAATAGTCGAGACGTAAAGATCGATATATTGGACGACTATATTCGGACATCGGAAAGGTTCCGAGTGATTCGGGAATTTTTTGGAGTACCGGAGAGTTACGGGAATTCGCCGGGGAGTCTATGTTGGGGAACGTAGTAATTTCAAAAAAAATTCCTACGCACACGCAAGACCATGGTGATGGCATAGCAACGAGAGGGGAGAGTGTCGTCCCACGCACCCTCGTGAGACCGTGGCGAAGCGTTATAACAACGCTGTTGATGTAGTCATCGCCTTCACGATCCGACCGATCCAAGTACCGAACGTCGGCACCTCCGTGTTCAGACACGCTCAGCTCGATGACGATCCCGGGCTCCGATCCAGCAAAGCGTCGGGGATGAGTTCCACAAGACGACGGCGTGGTGGACGATGATGATGCTCCACCGACGCAGGGCTTCGCCTAAGCTCTGCGACGATATGACTTCACCGGCGCGGGGCTTCGCCTAAGCTCATGACGATATGACCGAAGTGGAATATGGTGGAGGGGGCACCGCACACGGCTAAGGAACGATCCGTAGATCAACTTGTGTGTCATGGGGTGCCCCTGCCCCATATATAAAGGAGCAAGGGGTGCGGCCAGCCCAAGGGCGCGCGCTGAGGAGTCCTACTCCCACCGAGTAGGACTCCCCCTTCCTAGTTGGAATAGGATTGGGGGGGAAGAGGGAAGAGGCGCTGCCCCCTCTCCTTGTCCTATTCGGACTAGAGGGAGGGGCGCGCGCCTGCCCTGGCCGGCCCTTTCCTCTTCTCCCTATGGCCCATCAAGGCCCATTGACCCCGGGGTTCCGTAACCCCTGTGTTCCAGTAACTTCCTGTTTTCATTCGAACCTTTCAAGTCCAAACATAGGCTTCAATATATCAATCTTTATGTCTCGACCATTTCGAGACTCCTCGTCATGTCCGTGATCACATCCGGACTCAACAACCTTCGTACATCAATACTTATAAACTCATAATGAACTGCCATCGAAACATTAAGCGTGCGGACCCTACGGGTTCGAGAACTATGTAGACATGACCTAGAACCATTCTCGGTCAATAACCAATAGCGGAACCTGGATGCCCATATTGGTTCCTACATATTCTACGAAGATCTTTATCGGTCAAACCGCATAACGACATACGTTGTTCCCTTTGTCATCGGTATGTTACTTACCCGAGATTCGATCGTCGGTATCCAAATACCTAGTTCAATCTCGTTACCGGTAAGTCTCTTTACTTGTTCCGTAATACATCATCTCACAACTAACTCATTAGTTGAAATGCTTGCAAGGCTTATGTGATGTGTATTACCGAGAAGGCCCAGAGATACCTCTCCGACAATCGGAGTGACAAAACCTAATCTCGATTCATGCCAACTCAACATATACTTTTGGAGACACCTGTAGAGTACCTTTATAATCACCCATTTACGTTGTGACGTTTGGTAGCACACAAAGTGTTCCTCCGTAAACGGAGTTGCATAATCTCATAGTTGCAGGAACTTTGTATAAGTCATGAAGAAAGCATAAGCAACATACTAAACGATCAAGTGCTAAGCTAACGAAATGGGTCATGTCAATCACATCATTCTCCTAATGATGTGATCCCATTAATCAAATGACAACACATGTCTATAGTTAGGAAACATAACCATCTTTGATCAATGAGCTAGTCTAGTAGAGGCATACTAGTGACTATCTGCTTGTCTATGTATTCACACATGTATTATGTTTCCGGTTAATACAATTCTAGCATGAATAATAAACATTTATCATGATATAAGGAAATAAATAATAACTTTATTATTGCCTCTAGGGCATATTTCCTTCATCTCCCACTTGCACTAGAGTCAATAATCTAGATTACACAAGAATGATTCTAACACCCATGGAGTCTTGGTGCTGATCATGTTTTGCTCGTGGAAGAGGCTTAGTCAACGGTCTGCAACATTCAGATCCGTATGTATTTTGCAAATCTCTATGTCTCCCACTTGGACTTGGTCCCGAATGGAATTGAAGCGTCTCTTGATATGCTTGGTCCTCTTGTGAAATCTGGATTCCTTTGCCAAGGCAATTGCACCAAGATTGTCACGTAAGATCTTCATTGGTCCCGATGCACTAGGTATGACACCTAGATCGAAATGAACTCTTTCATCCAGACTCCTTCATTTGCTGCTTCAAGCAGCTATGTACTCCGCTTCACATGTAGATCCCGCCACGACGCTTTGTTTAGAACTGCACCAACCGACAGCTCCACCGCTTAATAAAAATACGATCCGGTTTGCGATTTAGAATCGTCCGGATCGGTGTCAAAGCTTGCATCGACGTAACCATTTACGATTAGCTCTTTGTCACCTCCATATACGAGAAACATATCCTTAGTCCTTTTCGTATATTTCAGATGTTCTTGACCGCTGTCCAAAGATCCACTCTGGATTACTTTGGTACCTTCCTGCCAAGCTTATTGCTAAGCACGTCGGTCTGGTACACAGCATTGCATACATGATAGAGCCTATGGCTGAAGCATAGGAACATTTTTCATTTTCTCTCTATCTTCTGCTGTGGTCGGGCATTGAGTCCGACTCAATTTCACACCTTGTAACACGGTAAAAGACCTTTCTTTGCCTGATCCATTTTGAACTTTTTCAAAACTTTATCAAGGTATGTGCTTTGTGAAAGTCCAATTAAGCGCCTTGATCTATCTCTATAGATCTTGATGCCCAATATGTAAGCAGCTTCACCGAGGTCTTTCATTGAAAACTTTTATTCAAGTATCCTTTTATGCTATCCAGAAATTCTATATCATTTCCAATTAATAATATGTCGTCCACATATAATATCGTAAATGCTACAGAGCTCCCACTCACTTTCTTGTAAATACAAAGCTTCTCCAAAAGTCTCAGATAAAACCATATGCTTTGATCACACTATCAAAGCGCTTATTCCAACTCCGAGAGGCTTGCACTGCACCATAAATTGATCGCTGGAGCTTGCACACTTTGTCAGCACCTTTTGGATCAACAAAACCTTCTGTTGCATCATATACAACTCTTCTTCTAGAAATCCATTCAAGAATGCAGTTTTACATCCATTTGCCAAATTTCATAATCATAAAATGCAGCAATTGCTAACATGATTCGGACAGACTTAAGCATCGCTACGGGTGAGAAAGTCTCATCGTAGTCAACCCCTTGAACTTGTCGAAAACCTTCCGCAACAAGTCGAGCTTTATAGACAGTTATATTACCATCACCGTCAGTCTTCTTCTTAAAGATCCATTTATTCTCAATGGCTTGCCGATCATCGGGCAAGTCAACCAAAGTCCATACTTTGTTCTCATACATGGATCCCATCTCAGATTTCATGGCTTCAAGCCATTTTGTGGAATCTGGGCTCACCATCGCTTCTTCATAGTTCGTAGGTTCACCATGATCTAGTAGCATGACTTCCGAATAGGATTACCGCACCACTCAGTGCGGATTTTATTCTGGTTGATCTCTGATTCAAGGACAACTTGATCTGAAGTTTCATGATCATTATCATTATCTTCCTCGCTAATCGGTGTAGGTGTCACGAAAACTGATTTACGTGATGAACTACTTTCCAATAAGGGAGCTGGTACTATTACCTCATCAAGTTCCACTTTCCTCCCACTCACTTCTTTCGAGAGAAACTCCTTCTCTAGAAAGGATCCATTCTTAGCAACGAATGTCTTGCCTTCGGATCTGTGATAGAAGGTATACCCAATTGTCTCCTTTGGGTATCCTATGAAGACACATTTTCCGATTTGGGTTCAAGCTTATCAGGTTGAAGTTTTTCACATAAGCATCACAACCCCAAACTTTCAGAAGCGACAACTTTGGTTTCTTGCTAAACCATAGTTCATAAGGTGTCGCCTCAACGGATTTTGACGGTGTCCTATTTAACGTGAATGCGGCCGCCTCTAAAGCATAACCCCAAAACGATAGCGGTAAATCGAAATAGACATCATAGATCGCACCATATCTAGTAAAGTACGATTCGACGCTCGGACACACCATTACGCTGTGGTGTTCCCGGTGGCGTGAGTTGCTAAACTATTCCGCATTGCTTTAAATGTAGACCAAACTCAGAACTCAAATATTCTCCTCCACGATCAGATCGTAGAAACTTTATTTTCTTGTTACGATGATTTTCAACTTCACTCTGAAATTCTTTGAACTTTTCAAATGTTTCAGATTTATGCTTCATCAAGTAGATATACCCGATCTGCTTAAATCATCTGTGAAGGTGAGAAAATAACGATATCCGCCACGAGCTTCAACATTCATCGGACCACATACATCTGTATGTATGATTTCCAACAAATCAGTTGCTCGCTCCATAGTTCCGAGAACGGCGTTTTAGTCATCTTGCCCATGAGGCATGGTTCGCAAGTATCAAGTGATTCATAATCAAGTGATTCCGAAGCCCATCAAGATGGAGTTTCTTCATGCGTTTTACACCGATATGACCTAAACGGCAATGCCACAAATAAGTTGCACTATCATTATCAACTCTGCATCTTTTGGCTTCGACATTATGAATATGTGTATCACTATCGTCGAGATTCAACAAGAATAGACCATTCTTCAAGGGTGCATGACCATAAAAGATATTACTCATATAAATAGAACAACCATTATTCTTTGATTTAAATGAATAACCGCCTCGCATCAAACAAGATCCAGATATAATGTTCATGCTCAACGCGGCACCAAATAACAATTATTTAGGTCTAAAACTAATCCCGAAGGTAGATGTAGAGGTAGCGTGCCGATCCGCGATCACATTGACTTTGGAACCGCTTCCCACGCGATCGTCACCTCATCCTTTGCCGCTGCTCGCTTATTCCGTAGTCCCTGCTTCGAGTTGCAAATATTAGCAATGTAACCAAGATCAAATACCAGTGCTACTACGAGCTCTAGTAAGGTACACATCAATAACATGTATATCACATATACCTTTGTTCACCTTGCCATCCTTCTTATCCGCCAAATACTTGGGGCAGTTCCGCTTCCAAAGGTCCATCGCTTTGCAAGAAAACACTCGATTTAGGGCTTAGGTCCGGACTTGGGTTTCTTCTCTTGAGCAGCAACTTTCTTGCTGTTCTTTTGAAGTTTCCTTTCTTCTTCCTTTGCCCTTTTCTTGAAACTAGTGGTCTTGTTGACCATCAACACTTGATGCTCCTTTTTATTTCTACCTCCGCTGCTTTTAGCATTGCGAAGATCTCGTGAATTGTCTTAGTCATCCCTTGCATATTATAGTTCATCACGAAGCTCTTGTAGCTTGGTGGCGTGATTGGAGAATTCATCAATGACACTATCATCCGGAAGATTAACTCCCAGCTGAATTAAGTGATTATTATACCCGGACATTTTGAGTATGTGCTCACCGACGTAACTATTCTCCTCCATCTTGCAGCTATAGAACTTATTGGAGACTTCATATCTCTCAATCCGGGCATTTGCTTGAAATATTAACTTCAACTCCTGGAACATCTCATATGCTCCATGACGCTCAAAACGTCGTTGAAGACCCGGTTCTAAGCCGTAAAGCATGGCACATCGAACTATAGAGTAGTCATCGACTTTGCTCGCCAGACGCTCACAACTTCGGCGTTGTTCTCGCAAAGAGGCACGCACCCAGCGGTGCTTCCAGACGTAATTCTTCCAGGCAGCAATGAGGATAATCCTCAAATTACGGACCCAGTCCGTAATTGCTACCATCATCTTTCAACTTTGCTTTCTCAAGGAACGCATTAAAATTCAACGGAACAACAAAGACGAGCCATCTATCTACAAGAAACATAGACAAGCAAAAACTATCGGTACTAAGTTCATGATAAATTTAAGTTCAATTTAATCATATTAAAAAACTCCCACTTAGACAGATATCTCTCTAGTCATCTAAGTGATTACGTGATCCAAATCAACTAAACCATAACCGATCATCACGTGAGATGGAGTAGTTTTCAATGGTGAACATCACTATGTTGATCATATCTACTATATGATTCACGCCGACCTTTCGGTCTCCGTGTTCGAGGCCATATCTGCATATGCTAGGCTCGTCAAGTTTAACTCGAGTATTCTGCGTGTGCAAAACTGGCTTGCACCCGTTGTAGATGGACGAGAACTTATCACACTCGATCATCACGTGGTGTCCGGGTACTACTGAACTTTTAGCAACGGTGCATACTCGTGGAGAACACTTCTTGATAATTTTAGTGAGAGATCATCTTATAATGCTACCGTCAATCAAAGCAAGATAAGATGCATAAAGGATAAACACCACATGCAATCAATATAAGTGATATGATATGGTCATCATCATCTTGTGCTTGTGATCTCCATCTCCGAAGCACCGCCATGATCACCATCGCCACCGCGCGACACCTTGATCTCCATCGTAGCATCGTTGTCGCCTCGCCAACTATTGCTTCTACGACTATCGCTACTGCTTAGTGATAAAGTAAAGCAATTACATGGCTTTTGCATTTCATACAATAAAGCGACAACCATATGGCTCCTGCCAGATTGTCGATAACTCGGTTACAAAACATGATCATCTCATACAATAAAATATAGCATCACGCCTTGACCACATCACATCACAACATGCCCTGCAAAAACAAGTTAGACGCCCTCTACTTTGTTGTTGCAAGTTTTACGTGGCTGCTACGGGCTGAGCAAGAACCGTTCTTACCTCGCATCAAAACCACAACGATAGTTTGTCAAGTTGGTGCTGTTTTAACCTTCGCAAGGACCGGCGAGCCACACCCGTTCAACTAAAGTGAGAGAGACAGACACCCGCCGTCACCTTTAAGCAACTAGTGCTCAAGCGGTGAAACCAGTCTCGCGTAAGCGTCTGCGTAATGTCGGTCCGGCCGCTTCATCTCACAATACCGCTGAACCAAAATATGACATGCTGGTAAGCAAGATGACTTATATCGCCCACAACTCACTTGTGTTCTACTCGTGCATATGACATCAACGCATAAAACCAGGCTCGATGCCATCATTGGGGAACGAGTAATTTCAAAAAATTCCTACGCACACGCAAGACCATGGTGATGGCATAGCAACGAGAGGGAGAGTGTCCGTCCACGCACCCTCGTGAGACCGTGGCGAAGCGCTATAACAACGCTGTTGATGTAGTCGACGCCTTCACGATCCGACCGATCCAAGTACCGAACGACGGCACCTCCGTGTTCAGACACGCTCAGCTCGATGACGATCCCCGGCTTCGATCCAGCAAAGCGTCGGGATGAGTTCCGTCAAGACGACGGCGTGGACGATGATGATGCTCCACCGACGCAGGGCTTCGCCTAAGCTCCGCGACGATATGACTTCACCGACGCAGGGCTTCGCCTAAGCTCCGCGACGATATGACCAAGTGGAATATGGTGGAGGGGGCACCGCACACGGCTTAGGAACGATCCGTAGATCAACTTGTGTGTCATGGGGTGCCCCCTGCCTCAGATATAAAGGAGCAAGGGGTGCGGCCAGCCCAAGGGGGGCGCGCCTGGAGGAGTCCTACTCCCACCGGGAGTAGGACTCCCCCCCCTTTCCTAGTTGGAATAGGATTGGGGAGGGGGAAGAGGGAAGGGGCGCCCCCCCTATCCTTGTCCTATTCGGACTAGAGGGGGAGGGGGGCGCGCGACCTGCCCTGGCCGGCCCTTTCCTCTTCTCCCTATGTCCCATAAAGGCCCATTGACCCCGGGGTTCCGGTAACCCCCCGGTGTTCCGGTAACTTCCTGCTTTCATTCGAACCTTCCAAGTCCAAACATAGGCTTCCAATATATCAATCTTTATGTCTCGACCATTTCGAGACTCCTCGTCATGTCCGTGATCACATCCGGACTCAACAACCTTCGTACATCAATACTTATAAACTCATAATGAACTGTCATCGAAACATTAAGCGTGCGGACCCTACGGGTTCGAGAACTATGTAGACATGACCTAGAACCATTCTCGGTCAATAACCAATAGCGGAACCTGGATGCCCATATTGGTTCCTACATATTCTACGAAGATCTTTATCGGTCAAACCGCATAACGACATACGTTGTTCCTTTGTCATCGGTATGTTACTTACCCGAGATTCGATCATCGGTATCCAATACCTAGTTCAATCTCGTTACAGTAAGTCTCTTTACTCGCTCCGTAATACATCATCTCACAACTAACTCATTAGTTGCAATGCTTGCAAGGCTTATGTGATGTGTATTACCGAGAAGGCCCAGAGATACCTCTCCGACAATCGGAGTGACAAAACCTAATCTCGATTCATGCCAACTCAACATATACTTTTGGAGACACCTGAGAGTACCTTTATAATCACCCATTTACGCTGTGACGCTTTGGTAGCACACAAAGTGTTCCTCCGTAAACGGAGTTGCATAATCTCATAGTTGCGTGGAACTTTGTATAAGTCATGAAGAAAGCATAAGCAACATACTAAACGATCAAGTGCTAAGCTAACGAAATGGGTCATGTCAATCACATCATTCTCCTAATGATGTGATCCCATTAATCAAATGACAACACATGTCTATAGTTAGGAAACATAACCATCTTTGATCAATGAGCTAGTCTAGTAGAGGCATACTAGTGACTATCTGCTTGTCTATGTATTCACACATGTATTATGTTTCCGGTTAATACAATTCTAGCATGAATAATAAACATTTATCATGATATAAGGAAATAAATAATAACTTTATTATTGCCTCTAGGGCATATTTCCTTCAGTCTATGGGCCTTATTGGGCTTTAGGGGAAAGAGAGAGGAGGTCACACCCCCCAAAGGCTTAGTCCTAATTGGACTAAGGGAGGCGATGATACGCCTCCAACGTATCTATAATTTTTGATTGCTCCATGCTACTTTATCTACTGTTTTGGACTATATTGGGCTTTATTTTCCACTTTTATATTATTTTTGGACTAACCTATTAACTGGAGGCCCACCCAATTGCTGTTTTTTGTCTTTTTCAAGGTTTCAAGAAATGTAATATCAAAAGGAGTCCAAATGGAATGAAACCTTCGGAAACGTGATTTTCTCACCGAACGTGATCCAGGGGACTTGGACCCTACTCCAAGGAACGAAAGAGGCGGTCACGAGGGTGGGGGCGCCCCCCCTAGGGCGCGCCCCCTGCCTCGTGGGACCCCTGTCGCTCCACCGACATACTCCTTCCTCCTATATATACCTACGTACCTTCAAACGATCAGAACAGGAGCCAAAAACCTAATTCCACCGTCACAACTTCCTGTATCCACGAGATCCCATCTTGGGGCCTGTTCCGGAGCTCCGCCGGAGGGGGCATCCACCACGGAGGGCTTCTACATCAACACCATACCCTCTCCGATGAAGTGTGAGTAGTTTACTTCAGACCTTCGGGTCCATAGCTAGTAGCTAGATGGGTTCTTCTCTCTTTTTGGATCTCAATACAATGTTCTCCCCCTCTCTCGTGGAGATCTTTTCGATGTAATCTTCTTTTATGTATGAATAATATTTGAATATTAACTTTATTCTTTTATGTATGATTGAGTTATCTTTGGAAGTCTCTTCGAATTATCCGTTTGGTTTGGCCAACTAGATTGGTAGTTCTTGCAATGGGAGAAGTGCATGGCTTTGGGTTCAATCTTATGTGTCCTTACCCAAAGGATGTAAAGGGTTGCAAGGTACGTATTGTATTGTTGCCATCGAGGATAACAAGATGGGGTATTTATCATATTGCATGAATTTATTCCTCTACATCATGTCATCTTGCTTAAGGCGTTACTCTGTTTTTAACTTAATACTCTAGATGCATGCTTTGGATAGCGGTCGATGAGTGGAGTAATAGTAGATGCGTAATCGTTTGGTCTACTTGTCTTGGACATGATGCCTATATACATGATCATACCTAGATATACTCATAACTATGCTCAATTCATCAATTGCTCAACAAGAATTTGTTCACCCACCGTAGAATAATTATGCTCTTGAGAGAAGCCACTAGTGAAACCTATGGCCCCGGGTCTATTCTCATCATATCAATCTCCATCACTTTTATACTTGCTTTGTTTTTACTTTGCTTTTTACTTTTACTTTGCATCTCTATACCAAAATACCAAAAATATTATCTCTATCGATCTCACTCTCGTAAGTGATGTTGAAGGGATTGACAACCCCTAATCGTGTTGGTTGCGGTAGCTATCATTTTGTGCAGTACGAGGGACTTGTGCGTGGCCTCCTCATCGGATTGATACCTTGGTTCTCAAAACTGAGGAAATGCTTACGCTACTTTGCTGCATCATCCTCTCCTCTTCGGGGAAAACCAACGCAAGCTCAAGACGTAGCATGAAGGATTTCTGGCGCCGTTGCCGGGGAGTCTACGCAAAAGTCAACATACCAAGTACCCATCACAATCCCTATCTCTCACATTACATTATTTGCCATTTGCCTCTCGTTTTCCTCTCCCCCACTTCACCCTTGCCGTTTTATTCGCCCTCTCTTTCCCAATCTCCTCCTCTTTTTCCCGTTGCCTTTTTCCTCGTCCGCTTGTTTGCTCGTGTGTTGGATTGCTTGTCTGTCGCGAGGGCTCTACCTAGATTTGGTGATCTTCACCTCAAAAGGCTAGAGGAGATCGAAAACAATGTCAGAAAGTTTATGGTTTTGCAATTTGAGCATAATAATTTCTTTAGAAACGAGCTTAAGGAACAAAAGAGTTTTATGAGTTATATGAATAAAGAGCTCGATGATATGTCTAGAGAATTTGATGGTATAAGAGCCCAAATTGCTCGTCGTGAAAAGATGACCGCTGAAATTTTGGATATGCAAGCTACCTTAGTCAATAAGATGGCCGCTAAACCGAATTTCTATGAAAATCAAGATGAAGATCTAAAAGTTATTGATGTGTCCCCTATTAAATCTTTGTTTTGCAATATAAATCTTGATGAAACTGAATATGATCTTCCTTTACCTAGAAGGCGTTAATGAACGAAAGTCGTTTGCTGAGTGTGCCTAACCGGTGAACGTTCGCAACTTAACCTAAAAAAAATTAACCGGTCTAATAATATAAAACCGATCTAAACTAGAAAAACCGGGCGAGTTTTTTTGTGTGCGGGTTTTACCGGTTCGCGAAGGAAAGCCCGCAGAGGCAGATCTAGCAGTTCCGGCGAGGCGGCGGACTCCGGCGGTCGTCAATGCCGGCGAAGTGGTCGGGGAGGGCGGCGCTGGGCGGCGGGTGCGATGGCGGTGTCGACGGCGGTCGACGGTGACGTGAGCGATGGCGGCTGCGGCTTCCGGCGATCGGCGGCGGTGAGATCTGCGGCGCGAGATGCGAGAGAGGCGAGGCGAGAGGAGGGAGAGAGGCGGCGGGCCGACGATTTATAGGTGGAGGGAGGCGCGTGGCGTGGAGGAGGGCAAGGTGGACGCGGAGGTGGCGGGTCGGCCACGGGCGGCGGATCCTGCTTGCGCGGCGGACTTGAGAGGAGTCCTGGCCGGGACGACGGGCGAGGCGGCAGCAAGGCTGGTTTGGCGGCGGCCTGCTTGGGCCGCCCAGTTCGGCAGCGGAGGATTCTCTTTTTAACATTTTCGAAAACAAAAAATAGAATAAACCACCAAAATAAAATAAAAATACTATAGGCATACAATATATCAAATTTTTCGAAAAATATTTTCTCGACTTGAACATTTTCTAATGTCAAATAAAATCCACAGAAATTTACATAAATCAAAGAGTGCTACTACTCTAATAAAATCCAACAAAAATTATTTTAAAAATACCAAAATTAATTCAAATTTATTTCTCTCCAATTTTTGATGTAGGGAATCATGTTACCCTATTTTCCATATATTTTATTTTTGGAGAAAATAATTTGAATAAAACTCAAATAACTCCAATTGAAAATAAATTCAAAGGAACTTTGAATTTAATTCTTTGAAACTCCCAACTCATATTTCATATGTTTTGAAGAAGTCATTGTATCTTCGCTCGTGAAAATCATTGAGTTGCATAAAGTTTCAGAATTGGAAATATTTTCAAATGAAATTCAAATATTTTCAACACCCCTAGTCATTTAAATAAATGGAAGAAGTCATGTCATCTTCTCTCCAGGGTTTTGTGGTGAAAAGAATTTGAATTCACGGAGATCACGAATGCAAAATGAAAGTTTGGGAAAGTCCTCTTATTCCCTCTCATTTAACTTTCAAAAAGTTTCGAATTTCACACAATCAATCAAACAATCTATCAAATCTATCTATTTATTATAACATTCCAAAATTTAGAATTTTGGGATGTTACATAACTATGCTCAATTCTGTCAATTGCTCAACAGAATTTGTTCACCCACTGAGGGAGTCCTGGATTAGGGGGTGTCCGGATGGCCGGACTATAGCCTTTGGCGGACTCTGGACTATGAAGATACAAGATTGAAGACTTCGTCCGTGTCCGGATGAGACTTTCCTTGGCGTGGAAGGCAAGCTTGGCGATACGGATATTTAGATCTCCTACCATTGTAACCGACTCGGTAACCCTAACCCTTTCGGTGTCTATATAAACCAGAGGGTTTTAGTCCGTAGGGACTAACAACAATCATACCATAGGCTAGCTTCTAGGGTTTAGCCTCTCCGTCTCGTGGTAGATCTACTCTTGTACTACCCATATCATCAATATTAATCAAGCAGGAGTAGGGTTTTACCTCCATCGAGAGGGCCCGAACCTGGGTAAAAACATCGTGTCCCTTGTCTCCTGTTACCATTCGCCTAGACGCACACTCCGGGACCCCCTACCCGAGATCCGCCGGTTTTGACACCGACATTGGTGCTTTCATTGAGAGTTCCTCTGTGTCGTCATCTTTAGGCCCGATGGCTCCTCCGATGGTCCTGGGCCTGTGGGTTATGGCCCATCTCATCACTTATAATCCTTGAACACATCATCTGGGCAACTGATCATTATCCCAACATCCAACTTCCTGGCATACTTAAAATCCATCCAATTGTATTGTCTCCCTTCCTTCTATTTGCACCAAACTAAGACGTGATTACTGAGACTCATCATGGAGTTGCAATTGCTCCTTATTACCAACATTCTACCTCCTTGTATCCAATAGTACTTCATCTCTTCATCCTCGTGGGATATCCCACATACCGAGATAAAAACTTATACTTATGAAATCCATACTCCACTTCAGAGAACATCATTATCCTTTCCAGGTCAAGCGCCCTTACAGGGAATATTGGCCATCTCGCATGGCACTTCTTCAATCGGGAAGCGTGAAACACATCATGAACTCCCGACAGTCCTTCGGTGACTCCAACTTGTTGGCCACTTCTCCCATACGCTCCAAAACTCGGTATGGTCCTACAAATCTCAGGGCTAACTTTCCCTCAACTCCAGATCGTTTAACTCCTCGTAGAGGGGACACACGAAGACATGCTCTGTCTCCAATTTCATAGACTACCTCATTGCATTTTTGAGTCTGCATAACTCTTCTGCCAGGACTGAGCTACCTTCAGTTTATCTCGAATCAACTTAACATTCTCTTCTGACTCCTTGATCATATTTAGTCCAAACAACTGACAGTCTCCAACTTCATCCCACATCAATGGTGTCTGGCTCCTTCTCCCATACAAAGCTTCAAAAGGGGCCATCGTCAAACTGACTTGGTAGCTGTTGTTGAATGAGAACTCCGCGTAAGGTAGATTATCATCACTACTAGATCCATAATCTAGAGCACACGCTCTCAACATGTCCTCCAGAATCTGATTGAATCTCTCGATTTATCCATCTGTCTGCGGATGAAAGGTTGTACTGAACTCTAGCCTAGTACCCAAAGTCTGGTGCAGCTGATTCCAAAACTTTGAGGTAAACTGTGTTCCTCTATCTGATGTGATGGTCCTCGGAACTCCATGCAGACATACGATCCTGGTCAAATATATCTTGGCCAACTTCTCACTTGTATAGGTGGTTTTCACTGGGATAAAGTGAGCCACTTTGGTCAAGCGAATCAACTACTAACCAGATAGAATCCTGTCCCGTTCGGGTTCTGGGAAATCCGGTAATGAAATCCATGCCAAGTTTATCCCGCTTCCATTCGGTTATCGGCATAGGCTGTAGTAATCCTGCTGGATTCTGATGCTCTGCTCTTACTCTCTCTGGCATACATCACCTACGACTACATACTTCGCAATATCCTTCTTCATACCAGTCCACCAGAAACGCTCCTTCAAATCCAAATACATCTTGATGTTTCCAGGGCGAATCGAGTATGGTGAGTCATGAGCCTCCTGAAGTATTTACTTCCTGATCTTTGCATTATTGGGAACATATACACGGTCCTCGAACCATAAGATGTCGTGCTCATCCTTACAAAAACCTTTGGCCTTTCCTTTGCTCATTTTTTCCTTTATCTCAGCAATCTCTTTGTCATCCTTTTGAGCTTCACGAATCTTTCCCAACAATGTAGACTGAACTTCCATTGTTGCAACAAAGCTTCTAGGAACAATCTCCAACTGAAGTTCCCTAAGATCCTCGGCTAACTCCTTTGGTAATCCTCCTCTTATGAGGGTATTCGTCCTGGTGTCCTTTATGGTTGTGTCCTATTTCTCCACAAGGCTTGTATGCACAAGGTTTTTTTCATATCCTTTCCATAAGGCTTAAATTTCTGGGACACAACCCGAGAATTTTGCGGAGTCAATTAAAGTTCTTCCCAAGTGGTTACTCTTTGCCATCCATTGATGGTTTGGTACATCCTCCACCAAGTAGCAGCACCTCTTTCAAAGCACTGAAGAGCATGCTGGGTCATATCCTTTCCGGCTATAGTGTTATTCTCCATGTGATTCTCCATGTTCTGAATCCATTGGTCCATCTTCGATTGACTCATCGGTCCAGAAAATATAAGCTCATCTCCATTCATCCTCTATTGGGTCCATGGGTTTGGGGTGGGATAAGAGAGATCGAGAGGGATGCACACAATACAAACAATAGTTTTGAAAAGACAGGTTTTATTGTGGCTGTCGGAAAAACAACAAACAAATGACAGCTCACAAACGTCGCATCTAACATAGGTACAACGGGGTTTTGGTCTTGTAATGGTCAATAAATCTTCAACGTCGCCAAACTCTTCAAGTCTTGTTCATGTCTCCGATGGCTTCTTCCGGTCATGCTTGTCCTTCTCAAGTTCTTTTGCCAGGTCATCTCTGTTGTCGCAAAGTCTATCATGACGTCCTTTAATATTTCTGGAGTTGCGTTCCAAACTTCTGGATTTCAATATCCTTGGCATGAACCATGGTCCTACTGTCTTTCGGTTCCTGACGAATCTCCGGTATCTCGAGGTTTTGCTCCTCCAGCTTGGCTACTTTCAGTTTCTGGGTCCTGAGTTCTTCACGAAACGCTTCCTTATCAAATACTGCTTCTTGTAGGTCCATTTAACTTCTTGATGTAACACTCCAGATCCTGGTGATACACCAGCTAAGGTTAAAACTTCATCTTGCTGATAGGTGCTCCATCAGCCTTCTTCCATCCAATCCTTTCATGCATCTGCATGCTTAACTCGGGACGGTGACAATAGCATAAACGGGCGATAACACCATGGTTAGCCGTGTCTATGCCCATGTTACTGCCATGAGCTGTAATTCCATAATTGATCTCTCATGTCTTGGGTTTCCTGACAAAATTTTTGAGTTCTAACGCTCCATATTCCTGTCTTTCTCCGATACACCTTGATCTCGGGTATTGACAGCTTCCATAGTCTACCAGGTTCCATAAAGGTAGCCTTCCTAGGTCATACTAAATCTGGAAATTCTTCATATCCCTCAAATTCTCCAAGTCTTCGGAGTCCTCAACCGTTGTAGTTTCCATTATTCAAAGGCACGGTAAAATCTCCTTCATTCTGTAGTGGTCGTGGTTGTCCTGATATCTCGTACTCCTTGGAGTGGTCTCATCAGTCGAATCTTTGAGTGGTCAAAAGGGAAAAGGGGTATGGTCTCTCTAAAAGGGAATATTTGAATAAGCTCAGAAGAGAAGAGAGCTAAAAGGTCTTTTGAAAAGAAAATTTTAGAGAAAATCCTTCCTATGGGCTTGCCAGCTTCTAGGTCACGTCCTCACAAACAACATGTGCTCGATACCATCTTGTAGCGACTGACCCAAATGGATCAAGTCTCGTGGCTTAAGTGTCATCCCCGGATCGGTATGTCGACACACACAAGACTCGAGGATTTATAACAGAGGTAAATCACATGTATAAAGTAACGTAAATACTATTACCTCAATCCAAATAGCGGAGTAACAAGGTTGTGGATTCCCATCAACACCAACGGCAAAGTTGAGTGTAGAATTCAGAACCCTAACGTATCACTTACTGTCAGAAGATCCCGCAACATGAGACGTTGCAGCCATAAAGGGTCAGTACATTGAATGTACTGGCAAATTCACACCATAGAGCAATGATGAATAATGGCTATCTCTACATGCATATTTGGCTGGTGGAGGCTCTATGGTTACAATGTTTTTTGCGAAAAGCCAATTTTTCCCTACTGCAAAGGAATATATTTTATTTAACTATCATGGTGGTTGTTAAACATTGAGAATGGTTGACAACATTCTCAATCCCAATTAAGCATCATCATTAAAACCCAACAAATTATTTAAGTAATGTGATGAGATCAACAGGATAATCCAAGAACTAGATACTCAAGACGTCCATAACCGGGGACACAGCTAATCATGATTAGTTTGTACACTCTGCAGAGGTTTGTGCACTTTTCCCCACATGACTCGATTTCCTCCGTTGGTTTTCTCGCACTACATGGTGTTTGAGAAACGAATGACCGAGACATAGTCTTTCAGAAGCGCTAGCACCTTACGATGGGTAGACCAGTACACCTACTTTTCCCTACATCTGCTAGTCTACCACTGTAGGAGTTCGCACGACTTAATCAACTATGCTAGAGCCCATAATAGCATGTGGCTGCACACGGAAGTTTCTAGTATGAATCATCTCATGATCCCTTTGAGCCTGGGTGGCGGTCCATAAAAAAACAGGCAATCCTGGTCTACCCAGGTGCCTAGACAGGCAATACTGGAATACCCAGGTGACTCAATCCACCCAGATGTGTATTAATGTTGCCACCTTAAATAAACCATTAATTAACAATCTCACATCTATCATGGAAAAATCACTCACCCAATCCACGTCTACTTGCATAGCATGGCAAAATAAGCAAACGTAGAAGTAACTCCCAAGGGTTTGATAATAAAACAGGTAATAGGTACTACCTCAATCTACTTCCCAAAACCCACAATTTAATTGGATCCTAATCATGCATTGTTTGAGGACTGATCTAATGCATAAAAACTGGGTATGAAAAAGGGATATGATCAAAGTGTGAACTTGCCTGCAATATTGATGAAGATGATTCGCACTCAAAACTCTTAATAGTTCTACTCGTCACACTCCGGTCAATCTATCGTAAGCAAGCAATAGTAACCACACATAATCAATCACTCAAAAGATCGGAAAGAAAGAAGAAAACAATTCGGAAAACATCAAAACCAAGCAAGTAACTCCTGCAACATAAAACAATTTCTAACAGTACCAAAATTATGTGAATTTGGCCTTATCAGAAAGTTTAGGTCAAGAGCTTCGATATGCAAAAAGAATCAACTAAATCGGAGTTACGAAACTCAAGTTATGATCAAACGAAGTTTAAATTCAAATCTGATCTAACTCAAATTTTAAACTTTCAAAAACATGTTTGAGTTGGATTACTGGATAGAGGAGATCGTAACGAAGAACTAGGCGTTGGTTTCGTTGAATTCCGACTTACGAGCAAAAAGTTGTAGTCGTTTGAAAACCATGGGCTAATCTGTGAATAAATATATTCACGGGTAGGTCCCTGACGTAAATAAACAGAAAAGAAAAAGAAAAAGCTGGACAGTGAACGTTCATTACAGAACGTTAAGTCGTTCGCTGAGTGTGCCTAACCGGTGAACGTTCGCAACTTAACCTAAAAAAATCAACCGGTCTAATAATATAAAACCGATCTAAACTAGAAAAACCGGGCGGGTTTTTTTGTGTGCGGGTTTTACCGTTTCGCGAAGGAAAGCCCGCAGAGGCAGATCTGGCGGTTCCGGCGGGGCGGCGGACTCCGGCGAGACGGGCGGCGGTTCGCGATCGCCGATGCCGCCGAAGTGGTTGGGAGGGCGGCGCTGGGCGGCGGGAGTAGCGATGGCGGTGTCATTGCGATCGACGACGACGAGAGCGGTCGCGGCTGCGGCTTCCGATGGCGGTCGCGGCGGCGGTGAGATGCCGCGGCGACGCGAGATGCGGAGAGAGGCGAGGCGAGAGGAGGGAGAGAGGGGCGGCGGGGCCGGCGCATTTATAGGTGGAGGGGAGGCGCGGTGGCATGGAGGAGGGGGCAAGGTGGACGCGGAGGTGGCCGGGTCGGCCACGGCGGCGGCGGATCGCGTGCGCCGCCGGACTTGGGAGGAGTTCCGGTCGGGGATGACGGGCGAGGCGGCGCGGGCGCTGGGCTGGGCTGGCGGCCTGTTGGGCCGGCCCAGTTCGGCGGCGGAGGATTCTCTTTTTTTAACATTTTCCAGAAAACAAAAAAATAGAATAAACCACCAAAATAAAATATAATAAATACTATAGGCATACAATATATCAAATTTTTCAGAAAAAGATTTTCTACGACTTGAACATTTTTCTAATGTCAAATAAAATCTACAGAAATTTACATAAATCAAAGAGTGCTACTACTCTAATAAAATCCAACAAAAATTATTTTAAAAATACAAAAATTAATTCAAATTTATTTCTCTCCAATTTTCTGATGTAGGGAATCATGTTACCCTATTTTCCATATATTTTATTTTTGGAGAAAAATAATTTGAATAAAAGTCAAATAACTCCAAATTGAAAGTAAATTCAAAGGAACTTTGAATTTAATTCTTTGAAATGCCCAACTCATATTTCATATGTTTTGAAGAAGTCATTTTATCTTCGCTCGTGAAAATCATTGAGTTGCATAAAGTTTCAGAATTGGAAATATTTTCAAATGAAATTCAAATATTTTCAACACCCCTAGTCATTTAAATAAATGGAAGAAGTCATGTCATCTTCTCTCCAGGGTTTTGTGGTGAGAAGAATTTGAATTCACGGAGATCACGAATGCAAAATGAAAGTTTGGGAAAGTCCTTTTATTCCCTCTCATTTAACTTTCAAAAAGTTTCGAATTTCACTCAATTTCACACAATCAATCAAACAATCTATCAAATCTATCTGTTTATTATAACATTCCAAAATTTAGAATTTTGGGATGTTACATAACTATGCTCAATTCTGTCAATTGCTCAACAGTAATTTGTTCACCCACTGAGGGAGTCCTGGATTAGGGGGTGTCCGGATGGCCGGACTATAGCCTTTGGCCGGACTCCTGGACTATGAAGATACAAGATTGAAGACTTCGTCCCGTGTCTGGATGAGACTTTCCTTGGCGTGGAAGGCAAGCTTGGCGATACGGATATTTAGATCTCCTACCATTGTAACCGACTCTGTGTAACCCTAACCCTTTCTGGTGTCTATATAAACCAGAGGGTTTTAGTCCGTAGGACGAACAACAATCATACCATAGGCTAGCTTCTAGGGTTTAGCCTCTCTGGTCTCGTGGTAGATCTACTCTTGTACTACCCATATCATCAATATTAATCAAGCAGGAGTAGGGTTTTACCTCCATCGAGAGGGCCCAACTCGGGTAAAACATCGTGTCCCTTGTCTCCTGTTACCATCCGCCTAGACGCACAGTCCGAACCCCCTACCCGAGATCCGCCGGTTTTGACACCGACATTGGTGCTTTCATTGAGAGTTCCTCTGTCGCCATCTTTAGGCCCGATGGCTCCTCCGATCATCAACAACGATGCGGTCCGTGGTGAGGCTTTTCTCCCGACAGATCTTCAGATTCGGGCGGCTTTGCATCGGGCAATTAAGCAGGCCATCTGGAGCAGATTGAAAGCTACGCCCCTGGCCATCAGGTCAATTTTGGAAGTTTGAACTACATGGCTGACGTCCGCGGAGACTTGATCTTCGACGGGTTCAAGCCACAGCCAAGCATGCTGCACTGTCATGATGGGCATGATCTAGCTCTGCCACCGAACAGTGCCCTAGAGGCCGCACCAATGTCCGCTCCGACCCTTAGCTCGGAGCCGACTGCGCCGATCGAGGACGGGTGGGTGGACACCGCCTCGGGGGCTGCAATCTCTACGGCGATTGAGCCGTACACCAGTCCTGTCCTTTGCGAGGCTCGTGACTCCAAGGTGCCGGACTCCTCTCCGGAATCCGAACCTTCCGCGCCCTTGCCAATCGAATCCGATTGGGCGTCGATCATGGAGTTCACCGCGCGACATCTTTTCAAGACTCGCCTTTGGCGACATCCTGAATTCACTAAAGTCTCTCTTTATCAGGAGAGCCCTGGCCGGACTATGGTCAGCAAGGTTGGGATGCGGACGACGAAGAAATTCGACGCCCACCCACCACCCACTTCGTAGCCACTGTCAAAAGTTTAAACGACGTGCTCGACTTTAACTCCAAAGACATCGACGGTATGGACGACGATGTAGGAGATAAACATGAACCAGCACCTATAGGGCACTGGACAGCCACCTCATCTCACGATGTATACATGGTGGACACACCTAAAGGAAGCAACGACGAGGAACAACGGGACGCCACGAGGGATCATTCCCTCGAAAAGCTGTCAAAACGGCGACGAGAGCGCCGCTCAAAGTCCCGCCTTGACAAAGACAACAGCCATCTGAGACTCCAGCCATAGAGCAGGGCGAACCGGTGGACGATTTAACATGCTATCGAGCAACCGTCCGAACAGGACAACTGGATAAACAATCCGTCCCGGCGAAGATAATAGTCCGACGATCTCACGCCGGACAAGTTGCGGGAGCGAAGAACCTCCACAAAAGGCTCGCCGCCATCGCTGTAGCTGAAAAAAGCGTATGTAAGCTCAAAACAGCGGAAGATGCACTCAGAATTAGATGGAGCAAAGTACTCAACACCGAGACAAATACGGCGCGATACGCCAAACAAAGAGCTACCCGGCGAAATCTACGCCTGAATTTGATGAGGAGGTCGAGAGCCCCGCAATCAAAGAACAAGGACGCCACCCGGTCGGATAGACGACCCATGGTAAACATAGAGCGGCAACCGCGCCGCACACAAGCCGCACGCGATCCGCATGAGGATTCAGATTAAAAAGATGGCCCAGCTTAGATCTATCTACGGGCCAAGAAAGCAAGCTCTAGTAAGCAATGCAACACATCAAGTATCCGAACATCACGGTACACCTAAATATAGGGTGCCGCACACCCCTATGTTTCACCTATGAGGTGCTGGATTATGAATTTCAGCGGGATTCAAGCCCGTAAACATAGAGGCATATGACGGAACAATGCACTCGAGTCTGGATTGAGGATTACATCCTCCACATACACATGGCTAGAGGAGATGACCTCCGCGCATAAAATACTTACCCTCAAGCTCAAAGGGCCAGCCCGCATTGGCTTAAAAGCCTCCCGAAAACACCATTGGAAGTTGGGAAGAGCTCGAGGATGCTTTTCGCAAATTTTCAAGGGACCTATGTCCAACCTCCGGATGCGCACGATTTAAGTCACATAACTCAACAACCCGGAGAGTCAGCCCAAAATTCGGAACAGATTCCTTACTAAAAGAACCAAATAGTCGATCGTCCGGACGCCAAGGCTTAGCAGCTTTCAAACACAACGTCCGAGACGAATGGCTCGCCAGACACCTCGCTAAGAAAAGCCAAGAACAATGGCCGCATTAACAAGCCTCATGACCCGCTTTTGCTGGAGAGGATAGTTGGCTGGCAAGATGCGATACCAGCACCCAAGTACATCCAAGTCGGGGATGGAACGGGAACCGCGACGCAGCAAGGACCAGCGCGGACCAAGGGAAACAGCTCAAGAGCACGGCAATAACGCCGGATTCAAAAGCTCTTGGCAGAATCATAAAAACTGCCCCTACGGATAACAGGGACGAGCTATCTAACTTAAACAAAATCTTGGACAAGATATGCCAAATCCACAAGATTCTCGGAAGCCTCGCAAACCATACCCACAGAGATTGTTGGGTCTTCAAGCAGTCCGGCAAACTCAACGCCAAACACAAGGGGCTCGACACACCAAGCGAGGACGATGACGAGCCCCACAAGCAGAGCACCGGAAAACAAAAGAATTTCCCACAGTAAGTCAAAACAGTAAACTCGCTTCACGTGACAAAAGGGAAAAACAGAGTGGCGCCCATAGAGATACGCGCCATACAGCCTATCCCAGAGGAGTCCCGCAACTGGTTGTTAAAACCAATCACCTTCAACCATCAGGATTACTCTAGAAGTATCTGGAATGCAGGATGGACTGCCTTGATATTAGATCCGATAATCGACGGACTCCAATTTACACAAGTCCTAATGGACGGCGGCAGTGATCTAAACCTGCTATATCAGGACACAATCCACAAAATGGGGATAGACCCAACCAAAATTCGCCATAGCAACACTTCCTTTCAAGGGGTAACGCCAGGCCCATATGCCCATTGTACGGGCTCTCTCCTGCTAGAAGTTGTGTTCGGCTCACCCGACAACTTCCGTCGTGAAAAGTTAACCTTCCACCTTGCCCCATTTACAAGTAGCTACCAAGCACTACTGGGATGCGAAGCTTTCACCCGCTTTAACGCAATACCGCATTATGCATCCCTTACACTTAAAATACCCGGTCCGCGAGGCATCATCTCCTTAAAGGGAAATATCGAGTGTTCCTCGAGCGCGGAAGATTGTGTGACTGCCTTAACAGCCACACACTAAACAGACTTCACTAATCAAAGCACCTAAACAGGTCGTTCAGACCCCGGACACGGCTAGACGAGTCCAGCGTAAACATACAAGGGCTTACTAGCCGCATACCCCCGCACAAGGGGCTCCGCGCATGTACAACGAGAGACAATAAAGCTCAATTTTATTCATTTTTTGAATCGTACTTTGTTTATTTAATATAACGTACATTTTCGCACGATCTTTTTCAACTAAGTTCCTCTCTTTTACAGATGAACACCGTGCTACACCCGTCCAGGATACGGCACAACGGAGACACTGGCGCAGACATGCAGTAGGGACCCGTTGCAAGGATTCTTTTCAGATTAAGACCCTGCATAAACCTTTTTCACTGTCTCTTGTTGATACACATCCCCCGGTTTCTTGCTATAACCGAGGAGGAGGTGGCGTTTTGGCATGGGCAGCGTCGAAATTTGCGCGTGCACTGGACACGAGGGCTTATTACCAAGGGCGTCGTTCGGCCCGTTTTCATAAAGACCGAACACCTTAGGGAGTGTTCAGCGTCTCGAGTTAGACCTTATATGCATCAGCTCCGAATCATCTCTTTGGTCAAATGTTGGGTTTGCCCGACTCCTGTGTTTTGCTGCCTTACGTTCCGCTCTATCGGCTAATGCGACACCGGAGAACTATCGCGATTGTGCCCGGTTCGCCAAAGAGCACCTCGAGAGAAAGCCAAAACTGATCATCATGATATAGCGTGAGACTGGTCAACCACTGATGACCCGCCGAATCTTTAGAATTCTTCGCATTAACGAAGGGCGTTTCCGATCAGCACATACGCTACCGAATTGGGTGAGCTGGTGCCCCTAGGGGCTATATAGTAGCCCCACTGTCAAACTCCTATGGCTAAGTGAAAGTGATAAAGCATTATAGTCCGGTTGCCTAGTTTGTTACGCTATCACCTCCTTTATAGGACCAAGACGTTGGATCAAGTGTGAAAACGCGCCTTTTGCACACACACCCCCGCATTATATGTGTGGGGGCTGAAACCGAAGACAGCCATCTTTCAGGTTATATACACATATACATTAACGGCCACACAGGAGGTATTTTAATTCTTGAAGGCACAAGTATAAAAAGCTTTTATATTCCATCAAAACATTGTTTCACAATAATACATGTTATTCGAACATAATATCCTTCGAGCACTGCGTCTCTATTAAACGAGCGCCCCGCAGAACTTCCTGAAAATAGTGCTCGATGTACTGGCTTCCGTCTCAATCTTGGGATGCAACATCGGTGGCCTTCATCTCCGCCCAGTATGTCTTGACACAGGCAAGAGCCATCTGCGCACCCTCTATGCATGCTGACCACCTCATTGCATTGATATGCGGCACCGCACCAAGGAACTGTTGCACCAAGCCAAAATAACTCTTCGGCTCGAGCCTTTTCGGCCACAAATGACTTACGACATCCTTCATGGCAAGTCCGGACAACCTATTCAGCTCCGCCCATTCGGCCAAACAATCGGTTAATGGAAGTGGGCGCTCTGGATTATTGAACTGTGACCAAAAAAACTTTTCCATTTCGTGATCCTTTTGATCTCGGAAGTGTTCGGCCGCGTCCGCGGCACTCGCCGCCAAGTCCAGATAAGCATCCGCCGCACTCCACAGCCGGTCCAACTGAGCATATTTAGGATCCACGAACTTCCTCCGCAGCAGAAAGGGCTTTCCAGCCGCGATATCTCCGGCCTGACGTAGCTCCTCCTTCATAGCTCTCATCGCAGAGCAAGCATCCTTGGCCTCGGTAGTGGCCTTCTTCAGGCCCTCTTGCTCTGCTCGACCTTCTTTTTCAAGAAGCTCGCAGCGGTCGGTAGCATTCTTCAACTTCATGGCCATCTCGGCCATTTCCTTCTTGCTTCGGCAGTGAGCAGCCTATTCGGCTTTTAGCTCTTCGGCCGCCTTTAAGGCAGCCGCATCACTTTTTTTGGCCTGCTCCTTGGCTCGGGCGAGCTCCGCCCAAAGGTTCTCCATGGCAGCGGAACCATCTGCATCATGCATACATTTTGTAAGGCACGGGCATCA
Organism: Aegilops longissima; assembly: GCA_021605205.1. Taxonomy (NCBI): domain Eukaryota; kingdom Viridiplantae; phylum Streptophyta; class Magnoliopsida; order Poales; family Poaceae; genus Aegilops; species Aegilops longissima. The sequence goes on along the minus strand of CM038678.1, from coordinate 588,744,283 downwards.
AGCTCCCTTACCAGGTGTCCGCGGAGAAACTGCATACCTTGTGACTCGTCAAGCCGCTTATTGACAAGCGCGATGTCGGCATCCGCTACGTCAAGTTGCCGCTTTAGTTCAGCAAATTCATCAGTCCGGCTAGCCACCGGACACTTCGTCACCTACATAGGAAGGGCGGCACATTATACCTGGGATTATGATCCTCGGCGCGCCGTCATTTTTGACAACGCACCAAGCCTCAGGGGCTACTATCTACACAGGGCGCATTTTATATGCGGAACTGTCAGAAGGTACATCATTTTGCGTACCTCAAAACCTGTCAGTAAACTTCTGACGGCTTCGTGCAATCCGCTCTCAGCGGATGTAATCCTTTCAATCACCGTACCCATTAATGCACGGTGATCTTCTGGGATAGACGCTCGCCCGAGCAGATCCTTCAGCTCCCCCGACCGTGCACCGGGCGGTGTCGGACTCGTCCGATGGCCCTTTTCGAAGGCCGGACACGGAGGGCTTTGGGGGGACATATGACTGCCTTTCGGCTCCACCGGATTCGGAGAAACCCTCCACGACGAACCTCAGGGTCGCCCGCCTCGCAAGGCAGTACGGCACGGGGAGGCGTTCCGCTCTCCATCATCTCCGGGCGAAGATCCCCTGAATATGAGCTCTGATGAGAAGGGCTGAGATCCGAACTGCAAGGTAAAATTTTGGTTATCTTCATGAGAAATAGGACAGGGATATCCTTTATTATAAAAAAACTCCCCTCTTTACTTACGGCTCGGTGGAGGGCTGATCCCCTTGGGGGCACAATGCGGCCGAGGCATCTCTCGGCGCAGGACCCTCTGACGAAGATTTCTTCCCCCGCTTTGAGACCATGGTCTCCGGGTCTTCACAGGCGGTCCTCTTCTTCCCTTGGATAGAGGGATTCTCGATCCCTCCTTTCCTGACAGCCTCCTTCACGGAGGCGGTAGCTTCCTTGTTCCCCCCTTCACCTTCTTCCGAAGGCGCAACCTCAAGCATCCTGGTTAGCACGGGATCCGGCGTGGTCTCAGGGAGGGGGGCCGGACACCTGATTAACTTTGCTTTCGCCATCCACTCCTGTTCAAGGGACAGCTCTTTTAAGGGCAGGTTCATGATAAATATGGGATAGCGTGTCCGGGTACAGGGCTACTTACTTGAGTATCCGGGCGATTGAAGCTCAGACCTGCGTCCTCGGTCAAGTCCGGACACATCGCCAGATCCAAGAACAGTTTGTACATCTCCACGGCGTCGCGCCCATAAAATGTTGGAGAGCTCATGGTCCCTCCGGATTGAACTCCCACAGGCGGAGGGGCGACGCTTATGGGCAGGATGCACGGCGAATCAGCATGACCTGCGCTACTACGACCAGATTGATCTCTCTCTCTAGGAGGTCTCGAATACGGCCTCGCAACAAGGGCACGCCCTGGGCGGCCCCCGTCAAGCCCCTTATTGACCCATGACGCCACCATGTGGAGGACCCGAGTGAAAGGCAGGAGGCGCCACCCACTTGGTGCCCCTGGGAGCTGTGATATAAAACCACTCTTGCTGCCATAAGCTGAGCACCTCTTGAAAAGAGCCCTCGGGCCAGGGAGCGTCCACATTCTTTCTTATAATAGCCCCTCCGCACTCCGCTTGCTGCCCCTTGATCATCTTCGGCTCCACTTTGAAGGTCTTAAGCCACAATCCGAAGTGAGGGGTAATGCGGAGGAAGGCTTCGCACACAACAAAGAACGATGAGATGTGGAGGATGGACTCTGAATCCAAGTCATGAAATTCCAACCCATAATAAAACATGAAACCCCTCACGAAGGGGTCCGTCGGGAAGCCCAGCCCCCGAAGGAAGTGAGACGCGAACACCACGCTTTCACCAGGCTTGGGAGTGGGAATAACCTGCCCTTGGGCGGGCAGCCTATGCGAAATTTCACTGGTTAGATACCTCGCATCTCTTAGCTTTAGCACGTCTTCTTCCGTAACGGAGGAAGGCATCCACCGGCCTTGCAGGTCGGAGCCGGACATCATCGAAGGTCTGAAGCGCCTGAATCTGAAGCTTTGGGTGTTGGAACTCGAGGCGAGGGGCGGATTCGATTGAGATTGAAAGAAAGGAGTGGAGCATTGGTCTCTTTATAAAGAGGTTGAATACCAAGAGCCTCCCCCGTGACCGTTCTGGACTCGCCTTCGATAGAGGAGACGTGCCAACGGGCACGACTGGGTTACCCACGACCGTATTGATGAGAATACCGGAATAAGGGGACACGGTCTCTGCTTTGACAAGACGTGCCAAGGAAACCGCCTCGCTAAACGCTACCGAGGTGGGACAAGAAAACGATTCAATAAAGGCTTGGCAGCATGTGTGATGTCACGCTGTGGAATACGCTGCAGATTGAATTTGTGTAAATATTATTCTCTCTACGGAGGTATGTGGAACTTATTTTGCAGAGCCGGACACTATCCTTGTGTTCAAAATCTTCTATGAAGTATTCGGAGGAGGAACCCGCCTTACAATGCCGAAGACAATATGCGCACCGGACTCATCGTCATTGAAGCCTGGTTCAGGGGCTACTGAGGGAGTGCTGGATTAGGGGGTGTCCGGATGGCCGGACTATAGCCTTTGGCCGGACTCCTGGACTATGAAGATACAAGATTGAAGACTTCATCCCGTGTCCGGATGGGACTTTCCTTGGCGTGGAAGGCAAGCTTGGCGATACGGAAATTTAGATCTCCTACCATTGTAACCGACTCTGTGTAACCCTAACCCTTTCCGGTGTCTATAAAAACCGGAGGGTTTTAGTCCGTAGGACGAACAACAATCATACCATAGGCTAGCTTCTAGGGTTTAGCCTCTCTGATCTCGTGGTAGATCTACTCTTGTACTACCCATATCATCAATATTAATCAAGCAGGAGTAGGGTTTTACCTCCATCGAGAGGGCCCGAACCTGGGTAAAAACATCGTGTCCCTTGTCTCCTGTTACCATCCGCCTAGACGCACAGTCCGGGACCCCCTACCCGAGATCCGCCGGTTTTGACACCGACACCCACCGTAGAATACTTATGCTCTTGAGAGAAGCCACTAGTGAAACCTATGGCCCCGGGGTCTATTCTCATCATATCAATCTCCATCACTTTTATACTTGCTTTGTTTTTAATTTGCTTTTTACTTTTTACTTTGCATCTCTATACCAAAAATACCAAAAATATTATCTCTATCAGATCTCACTCTCGTAAGTGACCGTGAAGGGATTGACAACCCCTAATCGCGTTGGTTGCGAGTAGCTATCGTTTTGTGCTGGTGCGAGGGACTTGTGCGTGGCCTCCTACTGGATTGATACCTTGGTTCTCAAAAACTGAGGGATATACTTATGCTACTCTGCTGCATCATCCTCTCCTCTTCGGGGAAAACCAACGCAAGCTCAAGACGTAGCAGGCAGCGCCCCCTCCTTCCTTCTCTTCTCTTTTCCCTTTCCTTCTCTCCTACTCCTACTACATGGAAGGGGAGAATCCTACTCCCGGTGGGAGTAGGACTCCTCCAGGGCGCGCCATAGCTAGGCCGGCCCTCCCCCCTCCTCCACTCCTTTATATACGTGGCCAGGGGGCACCCCATAGACACAACAATTGATCATTGATCTTTTAACCGTGTGCGGTGCCCCCCTCCACCATAATCCACCTCGGTCATATCGTAGTGTTGCTTAGGCGAAGCCCTGCGTCAGTAGCATCATCATCACCGTCATCACGCCGTCGTGCTGACGGAACTCTCCCTCGAAGCTCTGCTGGATCGGAGTTTGTGGGACGTCATCGAGCTGAACGTGTGCTGAACTCGGAGGTGCCGTGCGTTCGGTACTTGGATCGGTCAGATCCTGAAGACGTACGACTACATCAACCGCGTTGTTCTAACGCTTCCGCTTTCGATCTACGAGGGTACGTGGACAACACTCTCCCCTCTCGTTGCTATGCATCACCATGATCTTGCGTGTGCGTAGGAATTTTTTTGAAATTACTACGTTTCCCAACAATAATCTCATGACCATGTTGAACTCGATGATATCTTTGCTTCTGGTACAAGTGAATTTGTTTCTTCTTTAAGCTAGTGTTGGTGGTGTACCGGTAATGACTATGACGCATGATTAAATTAATAGTGGTAATGACTATGATGATGATTACCTAGAGTGTTGTTGGTGATGATATGATGCAAGAGTTTTTATATTAGTATGATGATGATGATGAGTTATATATATCATTTATGAAAGAACCACGGATATTTTCAACTGGATGGATCCTAGCTAAGTGATCAAGTAATATGGATTATCAATAATAATCCATATTACTTGATCACTTAGGATCCATCCACTTAGAACTAATCCGCGGTTCTTTCACCTACTGATTTAATAACTCATTATAATGTAAAAACAGTCTCTAAACTAAATGGAAAACACAAAATTAAAGAAAAATAAATAAATAAAAACACCCAAACCTTTTTGTACCGGTTGGTGTTACAAACCGGTACTAAAGGTCTCCCCGCCCCCGGCGCTGGCTCGTGCCATGTGGTGGCCCTTTAGTGGCAGTTTGTGCTGAACCGGTACTAAAGGGGGGGCCTTTAGTCCCCACCCTTTAGTGCCGGTTACAGAACCAGCACTAAAGGGCCTTACGAACCGGTGCTATATCCCGGTTCTGCACTAGTGAAGTTTGGCAAACAGAAAGAGGGTTTCATCAAAAACAACATCTCGAGAAATATAAATTCGTCCAGTTGCAACTTATAGGCATTTGTATCCTTTATGAAGATTGCTATAGCCAATAAAAACACAATGAGTGGAACGAAGCTCAAGTTTATGACGATGTATGGGCGTAGGTTGGGATAGCAAGCACACCCAAATATTTTGAGATAATTGTAGTCAGGTTTTTGATGATATAAGCGCTCCAATGGAGTGAAGTTGCCAATAACTTTACTAGGGAGACGATTTATAAGATAGGTGCTACCTCTTGAGCACTGCGTTGGATTTCCCCGAAGAGGAGAGGATGATGCAGCAAAGTAGCGTAAGTATTTCCCTCAGTTTTTGAGAACCAAGGTATCAATCCAGTAGGAGGCTACGCACAAGTCCCTCGTACCTGCACAAAACAATAGCTCCTCGCAACCAACGCGATTAGGGGTTGTCAATTCCTTCACGGTCTCTTACGAGAGTGAGATCTGATAGAGATGATAAATAATATTTTTGGTATTTTTGGTATAGAGATGCAAAGTGAAAAGTAAAAGGCAAAGTAAGAACAAAGCAAGTATTAAAGTAATGGAGATTGATATGATGAGAATAGACCCGGGGGCCATAGGTTTCACTAGTGGCTTCTCTCAAGAGCATAAGTATTCTACGGTGGGTGAACAAATTACTGTTGAGCAATTGACAGAATTGAGCATAGTTATGAGAGTATCTAGGTATGATCATGTATATAGGCATCACGTCCGAGACAAGTAGACCGACTCCTGCCTGCATCTACTACTATTACTCCACTCATCGACCGCTATCCAGTATGCATCTAGAGTATTAAGTTAAAAACAGAGTAACGCCTTAAGCAAGATGACATGATGTAGAGGGATAAATTCATGCAATATGATTAAAAAAAACCATCTTGTTATCCTCGATGGCAACAATACAATACGTGCCTTGCTGCCCCTTTTGTCACTGGGAAAGGACACCGCAAGATTGAACCCAAAGCTAAGCACTTCTCCCAATGCAAGAACTACCAATGTAGTTGGCCAAACCAAACGGATAATTCGAAGAGACTTGCAAAGATAACCAATCATACATAAAAGAATTCAGAGGAGATTCAAATATTGTTCATGGATAATCTTGATCATAAACCCACAATTCATTGGTCTCAACAAACACACGCAAAAAGAAGATTACATTGAATAGATCTCCACGAGAGAGGGGGAGAACATTCTATTGAGATCCAAAAAGAGAGAAGAAGCAATCTAGCTACTAGCTATGGACCCGAAGGTCTGAAGTAAACTACTCACGCTTCATCAGAGGGGCTATGGTGATGATGTAGAAGCCCTCCATGGTGGATGCCCCCTCCGGCGGAGCTCGGGAACAGGCCCCAAGATGGGATCTCGTGGATACAGGAAGTTGCGGCGGTGGTATTAGGTTTTTGGCTCCTATTCTGATCATTTGGGGGTACGTAGGTATATATAGGAGGAAGGAGTACGGTGGAGCAACAGGGGCCCACGAGGCGGGGCGCGCCCTAGGGGGCGCCCCACCTCGTGACCGCCTCACACTTCTTGGAGTAGGGTCCAAGTCTCTGGATCACGCTCGGTGAGAAAATCACGTTCCCGAAGGTTTCATTCCGCTTGGACTCCGTTTGATATTCCGTTTCTTGAAACGATGAAATAGGCAAAAAACAGCAATTTCGGGCTAGGCCTCCGGTTAATAGGTTAGTCCCAAAAATACTATAAAAGTGGAAAATAAAGCCCAATATATTCCAAAACAGTAGATAAAGTAGCATGGAGCAATCAAAATTATAGATACGTTGGAGACGATCGCATCCCTAGCTTAATTCCTGCTCGTCCTCGAGTAGGTAAATGATAAAAAGAGAATTTTTGACGCGGAGTGATTCTTTGGCATAATTTCAATGTAAATCTTCTTAATTGTGGTATGAATATTCAAATCCGAAAGATTCAAGAGTAAAGTTCATATTGACATAAAAATAATAATACTTCAAGCATACTAACTAAGCAATTATGTCTTCTCAAAATAACATGGCCAAAGAAAGTTATCCCTACAAAATCATATAGTCTGGCTATGCTCCATCTTCCCCACACAAAATATTTAAATCATGCACAACCCCGATGACAAGCAAAGCAATTGTTTCATACTTTAACATTTTCAAAACTTTTTCAATCTTCACGCAATACATGAGCGTGAGCCATGGATATAGCACTATATGTGGAATAGAATGGTGGTTATGGAGAAGACAAAAAGCGAGAAGATAGTCTCACATCAACTAGGCGTATCAACGGGCTATGGAGATGCCCATCAATAGATATCAATGTGAGTGAGTAGGGATTGCCATGCAACGGATGCACTAGAGCTATAAGTATATGAAATCTCAACAAAAGAAACTAAGTGGGTGTGCATCCAACTCGCTTGCTCACGAAGACCTAGGGCATTTGAGGAAGCCCATCATTGGAATATACAAGCCAAGTTCTATAATGAAAAATTCCCACTAGTATATGAAAGTGACAAAATGAGAGACTCTCTATCATGAAGATCTTGGTGCTACTTTGAAGCACAAGTGTGGTAAAAGGATAGTAGCATTGTCCCTTCTATCTTTTTCTCTCATTTTTTTATTTTTTACTTGGGCCTTTTCTCTTTTTTTATGGCCTCTTTTTTTCATTTTTCTTTTTATTTTTATTTTTCGTCAGGAGTCTCATCCCGACTTGTGGGGGAATCATAGTCTCCATCATCCTTTCCTCACTTGGGACAATGCTCTAAAGAATGATGATCATCACACTTTTATTTTTCTTACAACTCAACAATTACAACTCGATTCTTAGAACAAAGTTTGACTCTATATGAATGCCTCCGGTGGTGTACCGGGATATGCAATGAAACAAGAGTGACATGTATGAAAGAATTATGAAAGGTGGCTTTGCCACAAATACGATGTCAACTACATGATCATGCTAGCAATATGACAATAATGGAGCGTGTCATAATAAACGGAACGGTGGAAAGTTGCATGTCAATATATCTCGGAATGGCTATGGAAATGCCATGATAGGTAGGTATGGTGGCTGTTTTGAGGAATATATATGGTGGGTGTATGATACCGGCGAAAAGTGCGCGGTATTAGAGAGGCTAGCAATGGTGGAAGGATGGGAAAAAGTGCGTATAATCCATGGACTCAACATTAGCCATAAAGAACTCATATACTTATTGCAAAAATCTAGAAGTTATCAAAGCAAAGTATTAAGCGCATGCTCCTAGGGGGATAGATTGGTAGGAAAAGACCATCGCTTGTCCCCGACCGCCACTCATAAGGAAGACAATCAATAAATAAATCATGCTCCGAGTTCATCGCATAACGGTTCACCATACGTGCATGCTACGGGAATCACAAACTTCAACACAAATATTCTTTAAATTCACAACTACTCAACTAGCATGACTTTAATATCACCATCTTCATGTCTCAAAACAATTATCAAGCATCAAACTTTTCTTAGTATTCAACGCACTCAAAAGAAAGTTTCACATATCTTGAATACCAAGTATATTAATATTTAAGCAAATTACCATGCTATTAATGACTCTCAAAATAATATAAAGTGAAGCATGAGAGATCAATAGTTTCTTTAAACAAATCCACCACCGTGCTCTAAAATATCTAAGTGAAGCACTAGATCAAAAATTATCACGCTCAAAAGATATAAGTGAAGCACTATGAGCAAAACTATCAAGCTCAAAAGATATAAGTGAAGCACATAGAGTATTCTATCAAATTCCAATTTATGTATGGCTCTCTCAAAAGGTGTGTACAGCAAGGATGATTGTGGTAAACTAACAAGCAAAGATGCAAATAATACAAGACGCTCCAAGCAAGACACATATCATGTGGTGAATAAAAATACAGCTCCAAGTAAATTACCGATGGAAGTAGACGAAAGAGGGGATGCCTTCCGGGGCATCCCCAAGCTTTGAATTTTTGGTGTCCTTGGATTATCTTGGGGGTGCCATGGGCATCCCCAATCTTAGGCTCTTGCCACTCCTTGTTCCATAATCCATCAAAAGAATTTACCCAAAACTTGAAAACTTCACAACACAAAACTCAATAGAAATCTTGTGAGCTCTGTTAGAGAAAGAAAACAAAAGACTACTTTAAGGTACTGTAATGAACTCATTATTTATTTATATTGGTGTTAAACCTACTATATTCCAACTTCTCTATGGATTGTAAACTATTTTACTAGCCATAGACTCATCAAAATAAGCAAACAACACACGAAAAACAGAACCTTTCAAAAACAGAACAGTCTGTAGTAGTCTGTAACTAACGCAAACTTATGGAACTCCAAAAATTCTACCAAAATAGGACGACCTAGAAAATTTGTTTAATGATCATCAGAAATTGGAATCAGTATTTTATTACGTTCTGGTGATTTTTAACAATTTTTTTCGTGAACAGAAAGATTCTGGAAATTACAGCAAGATCAAATAACTATCATCCAAGAAGATCCTATAAGTCTAACTTGGCACAAACACTAATTAAAACATAAAACCACATCTAAACAGAGGCTAGATGGATTATTTATTCCTAAACAGAAGCAAAAGCAAAAAATTAAAAATAAAATTGGGTTGCCTCCCAACAAGCGCTATCATTTAACGCCCCTAGCTAGGCATAAAAGCAAGGATAGATCTAAGTATTGTCGTCTTTGGTAGGCAATCCATAGGTGGCTCTCATGATAGATTCATATGGTAATTTTATTTTCTTTCTAGGAAAGTGTTCCATGCCCTTCTTTAAGGGAAATTGGAATCTAATATTCCCGTCCTTCATATCAATAATTACACCAATCGTTCTAAGGAAAGGTCTACCAAGAATAATGGGGCAAGAAAGATTGCAATCTATATCAAGAACGATAAAATCTAAGGGCACATAATTCCTATTTGCAACAATAAGAACATCATTAATTCTTCCCATAGGTTTTTTAATAGTGGAATCCGCAAGATGCAAGTTTAGAGAGCAATCATCAAAGTCACGGAAATCTAGCAAATCACACAAAGTCTTGGAAATAGTGGAAACACTAGCACCCAAATCACACAAGGCATGAAACTCATAATTTTTAATTTTAATTTTAATTGTAGGTTCCCACTCATCATAGAGCTTTCTAGGGAGAGAGACCTTCAACTCAAGTTTTTCTTCATAAGATTGCATCAAGGCATCAACAATGTGTTCGGTAAAGGCCTTATTTTGACTATAAGCATGAGGAGAATTTAGCACGGATTGCAACAAGGAAATACAATCAATTAAATAGCAATTTTCATAATTAAATTCCTTGAGATCCAATATAGTGGGTTTAGCAACATCTAGATTTTTATTTCTTTCAATCCCACATTTATCAATTTCATCATCAAGATCTCAAAACTCCGAATTCTTAGAACGCCTTCTAGGTAAAGGAAGATCATATTCAGTTTCATCAAGATTCATATTGCAAAACAAAGATTTAATGGGGGACACATCAATAACTTTTAGATCTTCATCTTAATTTTCATAGGAATTGGAAGAACACGCTTTAATAAAGGCATCTTTGGAAGCACGCATCCTAGCGGTTCTTTCTTTGCACTCATCAATGGAAATTCTCATAGCTTTGAGAGACTCATTGATATCATGCTTAGGAGGAATAGATCTAAGCTTTAAGGAATCAATTTCAAGAGAAATTCTATCAACGTTCCTAGCCAAATCATCAACTTTAAGCAATTTCTCCTCAAGCAAAGCATTAAAATTCTTTTGCGAACTCATAAATTCTTTAACACTAGTCTCAAATTCAGAGGGCATCTTATTAAAATTTCCATAATAATTGTTGTAGGAATTTCCATAATTATTAGAGGAATTACTAGGATAAGGCCTAGGATTAAAATTCCCTCTATACACGTTGTTACCAAAATTATTCCTACCAACAAAATTCACATCCATAGATTCATTATTGTTCTCAATCAAAGTAGATAAAGGCATATCATTAGGATCAGAAGAAACACCCTTAGTAGCAAATAATTTCATAAGTTCATCCATCTTTCCACTCAAAACATTAATTTCTTCAATCGCATGCACTTTTTTATTAGTTGATCTTTTGGTATGCCATTGAGAATAATTAACCATAATATTATCTAGAAGTTTAGTAGCATCTCCTAGAACGATTTCCATAAAAGTGCCTCCCGCGGCCGAATCTAAAATATTTCTAGAAGCAAAATTCAATCCGGCATAAAAGTTTTGTATAATCATCCACAAGTTCAAACCATGAGTAGGACAATTACGTATCATTAATTTCATTCTCTCCCAAGCTTGTGCAACATGTTCATGATCAAGTTGCTTAAAATTCATAATATCGTTTCTAAGAGAGATAATCTTAGCGGAGGAAAATACTTAGAGATAAAAGCATCTTTGCACTTGTTCCAAGAATCAATACTATTTTAGGCAGAGATGAAAACCACGCTTTAGCACGATCTCTAAGCGAAAAAGGAAATAGCTTCAATTTAACGACATCATTATCGACATCTTTTTTCTTTTGCATATCACATAAATCAACGAAGCTATTCAGATGAGTAGCGACATCTTCACTAGGAAGGCCGGCGAATTGATCTTTCATAACAAGATTCAACAAAGCAGTATTGATTTCACAATATTCACTATTGGCAAGAGGAGCAATCGGAGTGCTAAGGAAATCATTATTATTGGTATTAGTGAAGTCACACAATTTGGTAGTATCTTGAGCCATCGCGACAAACAAGCAATCCAACACACGAGCAAACAAAAGGCAAGCGAGAAAAAGGCAAACGGGAAAAAGAGGAGGAGATTGGGAAAGAGAGGGCGAATAAAACGGCAAGGGTGACGTGGGGGAGAGGAAAACGAGAGGCAAATGGCAAATAATGTAATGCGGGAGATAGGGATTGTGATGGGTACTTGGTATGTAGACTTTAACGGTGCCAGAAGTGGCTTGTTGTTAGGAGTCCAAGTCTTGACTTGCTCTTGCGTAAGCCTCCCGACAACGGTGCGAAATCCCTCTTGCTACCTCTTGAGCATCGTTGGATTTCCTCAAGAGGAGAGGATGATGCAGCAAAGTAGCGTAAGTATTTCCCTCGCTTTTGAGAACCAAGGTATCAATCCAAGAGGAGGCTACGCACAAGTCCCTCGTACCGCACAAAATAATAGCTCCTCGCAACCAACGCGATTAGGGGTTGTCAATCCTTCACGGTCTCTTACGAGTGAGATCGATAGAGATGATAAATAATATTTTTGGTATTTTTGGTATAGAGATGCAAAGTGAAAAGTAAAAGGCAAAGTAAAAACAAAGAAAGTATTAAAGTAATGGAGATTGATATGATGAGAATAGACCGGGGCCATAGGTTTCACTAGTGGCTTCTCTCAAGAGCATAAGTATTCTACGGTGGGTGAACAAATTACTGTTGAGCAATTGATGAATTGAGCATAGTTATGAGAGTATCTAGGTATGATCATGTATATAGGCATCACGTCCGAGACAAGTAGACCGACTCTGCCTCGCATCTACTACTATTACTCCACTCATCGACCGCTATCCAAAGATGCATCTAGAGTATTAAGTTAAAAGCGAGTAACGCCTTAAGCAAGATGACATGATGTAGAGGGATAAATTCATGCAATATGATGAAAACCCCATCTTGTTATCCTCGATGGCAACAATACAATACGTGCCTTGCTGCCCCTTCTGTCACTGGGAAAGGACACCGCAAGATTGAACCCAAAGCTAAGCACTTCTCCCAATGCAAAAACTATCAATCTAGTTGGCCAAACCAAACGGATAATTCGAAGAGACTTGCAAAGATAACCAATCATACATAAAAGAATTCAGAGGAGATTCAAATATTGCTCATGGATAATCTTGATCATAAACCCACAATTCATCGGTCTCAACAAACACACCGCAAAAAGAAGATTACATCGAATAGATCTCCACGAGAGAGGGGGAGAACATTGTATTGAGATCCAAAAAGAGAGAAGAAGCCATCTAGCTACTAGCTATGGACCCGAAGGTCTGAAGTAAACTACTCACACTTCATCGGAGGGGCTATGGTGATGATGTAGAAGCCCTCCGTGGTGGATGCCCCCCCGTGAGCTCCTAACAGGCCCCAAGATGGGATCTCGTGGATACATGAAGTTGTGGCGGTGGAATTAGGTTTTTGGCTCCTGTTATGATCGTTTGGGGGTACGTAGGTATATAGGAGGAAGGAGTACGTCGGTGGAGCAACAGGGGGCCCACGAGGCAGGGGGGCGCGCCCTAGGGGGAGGGGGCGCCCCCCACCCTCATGACCGCCTCTGTTACTTCTTGGAGTAGGGTCCAAGTCTTCTGGATCGCGTTGGGTGAGAAAATCACGTTCCCGAAGGTTTCATTCCGTTCGGACTCCGTTTGATATTCCGTTTCTTCAAACACCAAATAGGCAAAAACAAGCAATTCGGTTGGGCCTCCGGTTAATAGTTAGTCCCAAAAATAATATAAAAGTGGAAAATAAAGCCCAATATAGTCCAAAACAGTAGATAAATTAGCATGGAGCAATCAAAAATTATAGATACGTTGGAGACGTATCAATAGGTAGCAGTAATGAATGCTTCATCCCAATATTTGAGAGGCATAGAAGCATGAGCAAGGAGAGATAGACCAACTTCAACAATGTATGATGTTTCCGCTCAACGAATCCGTTTTGTTGGTGAGCATGAGGGCAAGATACATGATGTTCAATGCCTATGCTACCAAAGATAGATTTGAGCTTTTCATACTCCCGTCCCCGGTCACTTTGGACTGTCAAAATTTTTCTGTCAAAGTGTCGTTCAACAAGTTTTTGGAACTCTTGGAACACAGAGAAAACTTCAGATTTGTACTTGAGCAAATAAATCCAGGTAAACTTGATATAGTCATCAATGAAACTGACATAATATTTATTTTCTTCCAAAAGAATCTCTGGCATGACCCCATACATCATTGAAAATAAGTTCTAAAGGAGCACGAGATACACTATTCGACTTGGGATAAGGGACTTGGTGACTCTTGGCACATTGACAAGCTTCACAAATAGACTCACTAATTGGACTATGTGACAATGAGAGATTGCCTTTATTGACTACTTGTTTAACAATGATCGACGATGGATGTCCTAGTCTTTGATGCCACCTTGCCAAAGAGGGCTTGATGATGGAATAGACTTGACGACGTTTGTGACTAAGTGCTCTGGATGTGATGGGGTAGAGACCTCCAATGCATCTACCGTGATGGAGGAGTTCCCTCGTTGCCCGATCCTTTATAAAAAAGTAGCGAGTGTGAGTTTCAAAGAAGATGTTATTATCATTGGCTAAGCGAGACATGGATGCAAGGTTTTTTTCAGCTTGAGGAACATGAAGAACATCTTTTAAGACTAGATCACGTTTAAGTGTAGGGGAATTAATGAAAGCTTGACCAATGTGTTGAATATCCATACCTCCACCGCTTGTGGTGTGAATTTGATCATTGCCATGGTACTGTTCACGGAGGGAGAGTTGCTCTAGTTCACTTCTGACATGGTCCGTTGCACCAGAGTCAATGTACCAAACCCCTTCTCCTCCTTGTTCACGCATGGCTGCAGCAACATGACGAGCATCGGGGACATAATTCTCATCATACCGGCGCCAGCATTCCATGACTTCATGGCCCGCCTTCTTGCAAAGCTGGCATTGAGGACGCGCACGGGAGAAGGGGGACGGCGATTGTTGTTGGTGTTGAAGCCGCCACCCCTGCCCTATTGTTGTAGCCGCCGCTGCCGCCGGTGTTGTTGTAGCCACTGCTACTGTTGTTGTTGGTGTAGTCGTTGTTGCCGCGCCCACGCCCACCGCTGCGTTGCCCCTGGTAACTGCGCCCACGGTCACTGCCACGAGAGGCAGAGTTTGCGGAGGACTGACGGACGTTGGCGCCGTGGAGGAGGCTGAGGCGGGCGTCGAAGCTCAAGACCTGGCTGTACAGCTCCTGAACGGTGATCGGTTCCACCCGAGCAGCAAGGGCCGAGACCACAGGATTGTAATCCATGTCTAGCCCGGCAAGAATCTTGGACACGATCTCCGGATCGAAGAGTGCGGCAGCGGTGCAAGCTACTTCATCGGTAAGACTTTTGATTTTTCCAAGATATTCAGCCATGGTCATGTTACCTTTCTGAAGATTCGTGAGCTCGATGCAGGTGTTGATTGCTTGAGCTTGGCTTTGGGCAGCAAACATGGCATGGATGGCACGCCATACTTCGGCCGGCGTCGGGAGCGTCGCAACCCGTGCCAGGATCTCACGGGATAGAGATCCCATCAAGAATCCTTGGAGTTGTTGTTGTTGTGCATACCAGAGGGATCGTGCAAAGTTGACCACCTGTTCTTCCTTGCCTTCCTTGGTGATGGTGAGCGTGACCGGCGGTGCCGGGCTCTTCTCGTCGAGGTGGTGCTCCATATGTGCGCCCTTGATCTGGGGCAGCATGATGGCCTTCTAGAGCAGGAAGTTGCCCCTCGTAAGCTTCTCTTGGGGTGGCGATCCGAGGAGGGAGGTGTTGGTGGAGGTGGAGGAGGAGGAAAAGACGGAGGATGAGGAGGTGGTGAGCGCACCCATGGTGCTGGCCGTCATGCGGCGGAGGTGGTAGACATGCTGCTCGATCGTGGGAGGTAGCTAGATGTGATATATTCCTGATCTATCGAGGAAGAGGCTTTGTTACCATGTAAAACGAGTTGGGAAGCGTTAAACCCTTCGTCTGGGCTGCATTGCATTATATAGGAGATATGCCGTGGCTTACAAGGAAGGAGGGTCGATCGCAAAGAGAAGATCGAGACCCGGTCGGTTACAGAGAGGAATAACACAACTTGTTCTAACATATGTGTGATGTGAAGCAACAAGGACTTGGCATGTACAGCCAAATGAAATTGACCTCAATTTAGTCTTTGTCAAGCAGTTTCTAGATCACCAAAAGGTGAAATTGACCGTGCCAGAATCCCATTTCTGGTTTCGGGTTTTGGTTGACAGGACCATCCTACCAGTTACGCAGATGCAGGTTGCACCAATTAACCTCGTCAGATCAATTGCAATTAAACGAGTGAGACCACGAAGCAACAACACCACGCATCAACATTCAGAAAATGAAGGAGAAGCGGACGAACCTAGAGTCTTAGAGCGGGATCCAGGTCCAGTACTGCGGAGTGTCGCCCCACACAATGAACAAGTTCCTGGCGGACGGCATGTAGCACTTGGTGTCGGTCTCCCTGTCCAGCCACACGCTCTGCGGGCGCACATGAATCTCGGCCGCCACGGCTGGATCTTGCCGTCTCGAGTCACACGGCTAGGCGGAGGAGGCGGAGGGGTTGCACTCCCACACTGTATCGTATGGTGGGGAGGCGGCCCGCGCTCCTGCCGAGCATAGCGGAGGAGGAAAGGACGAGGCAGCGGCAGGGAGAGCGGCGGCGGCCAGCTCGGCGGGGAGAGCGGCAGTGGCCGGCTGGGCAGCAGGAGAAGAACGGCAAGGCGGGAAGGACAGGACCACGGTTGGGAGGGGACGAAGGAGAGGGGTGTGAGCTTGAGGGGGAGTGGCGGCTAGGGTCCTGTCCCGATTCGTCTGTCTCGTCGCTTTTACCCACAGGAGCGAGCCACAGGCGAGGCGCCACGCAAGGGGGACGACCTGAAATGCCCAAAACATCCTCAACGGGCAAGGAAAATTTCAGGCGGTGGCACGCCACCCGCCCACACACATCCACGCACCGAAAGGACGACCCGCCACAGTCACTGATGGGCGAGGCCCGCAATGACCGGGGCCCGCGTGTCAATGGGTTACGCTGAGGGAGAGAAAGTGCAAAAGAGCAGTCTACTATTCATTGTAGCAGTGTTTTACTTGATCGGACGGCCAGGATCTGTCCATCCGAAGATCTGACGGATAGGATTCGTTCGGAAAGAGGATCCGATGGCCCAGAATCCAAACTCGTGAGGAGGCTTCATTTTACCGTGGGCTCTAACAATGGGATGGGATACTATACTACATTGACTCGCTGTGGTGGTATTGGCCCGAGTTAAAAACTGACATGCTGCATGGTCACGCTTTGTTCTCTAGCTAGCAGCATGCAAACTATTTGCCTCTCTCGTCTGCGGTTAGTTTTACCACTGCTGTCCTAGAGTGATTTTCGGGTGCCTGTTCAGGGCTCAGGAAGCCAGGGTCAGATGGAGACGCCGGTTTTGAGTCTGCAGCAAGAACAACTCTACATCTCCGCTCCCGCTTATGGTGTTTGTTTTGGCGCACTGTGTACGTACTTACGTTTACGTGTACAATGCACGTACTTAATCAATGGAGCTGTCAACGTGTTGGTATTATTATCATGCAAAGCGGAGAAACGTTTGTATCTCATGATGAGTGTACCATACATGAGCCATCAATTGTCGGTTGGCAAAACAAGTACAGTATGCTTATGGATTCCAGTACAGTAGTACATGATGATGGCTAACATTCTAGACCGTCAGCCCAATTTTAGATTGCTTGAACCCGAACAACAAGGACTTATATATAAGTATAAACACTACCACAGGCTAGCTACGGAACAAAAAGTTAAAAGGACGGATCATGAATGAAATGAAATCGTGATCTCGGGAGTGTGAAAGTTAGGCGCACCTTCCACAGATAGGACGGCCAAAAGCATATAATTAGCGGCCGCGGTGGTTATGTGAAACTTCTTTTTAGATCGCCCCAGCTTCATCAAATCTGATAGATCGATAGATCTCCAAAGGACCAAACGATGCGTTGGAAGCAGCGTAAATATTGCACTAGCCAGCACGGGAATGGACAACACGCCGGTACTAGAACGGGGAGAGAACCCGGAGAGGAGAAACCAACTCGACTTTTCTATTCACGGTGAGAAACCAACTCGGCTTAATTTTGGCGCCGAATTGAGCAGAGCTTGTGATGATGGAAAGCACGAGTACTCGTCAAGACATAGCCGCGTGAGAATGTGGGAAAAGGGACCGAAAATGCTTGGCCCTGAGAAAGTTCGTAGGAAACAATCAAGTGAAAGCAGTACGAGTATGTTGTGATCAACTCCGTCGAGCGGAGCAATTAGCGTGATCTCTGAGTACTCTTTGGAGAGGCGGCAGAGAATCTACTCCCCGGCCGGCCGGGCGCATAAAAGTGCGAACCAATTTTTAGGCCGGTCCCGAGCCTGCGATCACTTTTGGGGTACGTAGGTTGGTCCGCAAAAGGTGCAGTCCTCGGATGCTAGAAGCCGAACCTCCACGAGATTCTGAAGCAAAGCCGCCTCCGTCACGCCGCGAACCCGAGCGACGTCAATATGCAGTGCAATGAACGAGGTTCGCGATCTGCTCCTACTTCCGTACGGTGGAGGAGCGTGATGTGGCGTGTAGGTGCAGCACTGCTTCTTTTATTACTTGCACGCATCGGTCGCTTTACTTTGAGAGGACAGACAACAAAAGGGGGAGGGGGAGCACGAAAAGAATTAAAAAGAAAATGCACGTAGGTTACACCCGAAACCACGGCCTTTTTTAACATTTCCCTCCAGCAGTCGTGCTGCTGATGTTGATGAGAATTATGTGCTTCTTCTTTCTTTATTATTTTGTCTTTTTTGTCTGCCTTTTTTTAGGAAAAAAAAGGCCAAAATAAGTTACGGTATGCTTCTCTCATGTGATGTGTTTTGTGCTTGAAGACAAATGTGGGCCAATCCAACTTTCGTCCCGTCCAGGCCCAACCTTTTCCTTTTTGCAACAGATTTGCAGCACTTAAACTAGACATGATGAAAGCTTATGATAGAGTGGAATGGAGATATTTGGAAGCTATAATGACCAAACTTGGTTTTGCATCAGCGTGGATCTCCATGACCATGAGTATGGTAAGCTCAGTTAACTTTTCCGTGTTATTTAATGGAAACAAACTTGAGAGCTTCAAACCTATCCGAGGTATCCGGCAGGGGGACCCAATATCTCCTTACCTGTTTTTGTTGGCAGCGGAGGGCCTTTCGTGCCTCCTAAAAAGTAACGAGTCATCGCACCTCAATGGTATACAAGTGGCCCAAACGGCTCCGCCGGTAAACCATTTGCTTTTTGCAGATGACAGCCTGTTGTTCTTCAAGGCACATGGTGATGGAGCTAGAGAGTTATCCTCTGCTTTGGATAAGTACTGCAAGGCGTCAGGGCAGAAAATTAACTTATCAAAGTCATCTATTTTCTTCAGCAAGGGGTGTCCTACAAACTTGAAAAATGAGATAAAAGAGGTGCTGGAAGTTCCAAATGAAATCCTCAATGAGAAATATTTGGGTATGCCTAGTGATGTTGGTAACTCAAAAAATGGGGCTTTCAAATATCTACGTGACAGAGTATAGAATAAAGTAAAAAGATGGATGAAAACTTTTGTTCTCTGCAAGGGGGGGAGTTCTTATTAAAAGTGTGGCTCAAGCTGTTCCAGTTTACTCGATGTCATGTTTTTTACTCCCTCGAAGCCTTTGTTAGCACATTAATTCCCTTATCAAAAAATTTTGGTGGGGAAGCAAGGAGGGGGAAAGAAAGGCTGCCTTGGTGTCTTGGGAAGTTATGACAAGACCAAAATACATGGGAGGACTGGGGTTTCGGGACATAGAACTTTTCAACCTCGCTTTGCTGGCTAGGCAAGCATGGCGTATTCTTCAGGACCCAACCTCCCTTAGTGCAAGAATATTGAAAGCAAAATATTTTCCTGCAACAGATTTCCTACAAGCCGAACTAGGTAGCTCACCATCTCAAGTTTGGCGAGCGATTGTAGAAGGAAAGGGGATTTTGGCTCAAGGGCTTATCAGAAGAGTGGGCAATGGTGTAAGTACCGACATCTGGCGTGATAATTGGTTGCCCCGTGATCACAATATGAGGGCCATAACGAGTTTGGTTCAGAATCCACCCCAGTTGGTCGAGGAGCTTATCATGCATAATATTTGTGATTGGAACAGGGAGCTGGTTCGAAGTATCTTCATCAAGTTTGACGCTGATGCAATATTATCAATACCTCTATGTACAAGGTCAGTTGAGGATTTTTGAGCTTGGAGCCATGACCCCAAGGGCGTATTTTCAGTAAGGTCTGCTTACCGTATGTTAGTCACGACCAAACTCCGCAGAGAGGCTTGGCTTGAAGGACGGAGTGACTCATCTCATACTGAAAGAGAGGAACAGTCATGGTGTCAACTATGGAAAATCCAAGTCCCTTCAAAAGTCAGAATTTTTCTTTGGAGATTGGCGCAACAGTCTATACCTTCTGTTGATCTGCTTCATCACCGGAATATGGCGACATCTAGCATGTGTGCTCTTTGCGGCAATGAGGATTCATGGCGCCACTCATTGTTGGAGTGCACCATGTCTAAATGTGTGTGGGCTTTGGAGGAGGAGCAACTCACTTCGACTTTAACTGCTGCCACATAGCCGGATGCACGTAGATGGATATTTTATATTTACCATCATGGAGATATTGTCTGCTACAGAACTGACTAGAGCCCTCGTCACACTATGGGCCATTTGGCATGCTCGACGGAAGGCCATACACGAACATATATTCCAAAGTCCTTCCAGCACGCATGGCTTTGTTGATCGCTTCATCTCAGAAATCTCATCAACCAGGCCTACTTATCAAAACAGAGCGCAGGCTGTGAGAGGAGATACGCGTTGGATCCCCCCACCGATAGGCCATTGCAAGATCAAAGTGGACAGGGCTACAACCAAATCAGCTAGACGCGGCTCAGTGGGTGCCATTTGTCGTCCCATTGATGGTTCGTATATGGGAGCGTCAGCTATAAGCTTTGAAGGAGTTTCAGACCCGGCGTCTCTTGAAGCTCTAGCTTGCAGAGAAGCTCTAGCGTTGGCATCGGATCTCATGGAGACACAAGTGGTTGTTGCGTCGGACTGCAAGGAAGTTGTATCAAATATCTCTGAAGGCAGCGGGGGGAAACACGCTCATATCATTCGAGAGATAAAGTTAATGGAATTAGAAAAACAATCTTGTTCTTTTATTTATGGAAATAGAGCTTCGAATATAGAGGCACATAGCCTCGCTAGATACGCGCTTAATCTACCTATTGGCCGCCATGTGTGGCTGCTAGATCCTCCAGGCCTGAGATGTATTCCTCAGAACATTCTTGAGCAATAAAGCATGTGTTTAGACTCAAAAATTAAAGCCAGGGGGGATCCTATAGGACGCATACCGCGCCCGCGAGCGCCGTGGCGCGTACCCACCCTTGCCCGCTGTTGTTTCTATGGGCCGGCCCATTTCGGGGTTTAACCCCAACCGGTTTTGGGAAGGTTCTAGAACCTTCCCTGAACCGGGTTTTTATGTTTTTCTTTCAGTTTTTTTTTCGTTTTCTCTTTTTATTTTTCTGTTTTCTTTTCATTTTTTATTTACTTTTATGTTTTAATTTATATTCTTGTTTTTCAATTTCCGAAAATTTATTAATTCGCGATTTGTTTCTAAAATCGTATATTTTTAATGATGAACATTTTTCCAAAATCATGTTTTTATTTTTACTAAATTGATACTTTTAATTATGAACATTTGTTTTGAAACAGTGAAGATTTTTGAAAACTCATGAACATTTTTTGAAATCATGAACAACTTTTGTAGAAATTTTTAACATTCTCTTAAGTCATTGAAAATGTTTTTCAAATCATGAACATTTGTTTTGAAATAATGAACTTTTAAAATTAAACACTACTTTTCAAAATCACGAACATTTTATTTCAAATTCATGAAAATTTTTAGAATTAGCAAACATTTTTTTGAATCGTGAGCATTTTTTCCAAATTCGTGAACATTTTTTTGAATCGTGAACATTTTTTCCAAACTGGTGAACATTTTTTGAATTAGCGAACATTTGTTTGAATTTTTTAAATTATGAACATTTTTTAAGTTTGTGAACATTTTTTGTACAAATCCGTGAAGAGTTTTTGAATTCCAGAGCATTTTTCTGTAATCATGATTTACTTATTTTGTGAACATTTTTCAGTTTCACGAACACTTTTTTGAAATCATGAACATTGTTTTCAATCATGAACATTTTTGAAACTTGTGAATATTTTTTGCCAAATTCATGAACTATTTTTGAATTACCGAGCATCTTTTGGAAATCATGATTGTTTTATTCAATTTTTTTGAAATTTAGGACCTTTTCATATCCCGAATTATTGAAAAAAAGGAAACATCCGCAAAAGAAAAAGAAACAAGCGGCGTCCCAGCCACACATGGGCCGGCCCAGAAGGGGAGCGGGGGCTGCGCGCCCGCTTCCTTCGCGGCGCGTGCTGCGCCCTATAGGCGCTCCCACCAGCCAGGGTGCGCCTATGTATCGCTTTCACACATCCTCCGCGCTTTAGGGCCAACACGCGATGCGTTTATACATGAACACTACTGAAAAGGGGAAAAGGGAGCCCCATGGTTCGAACCCTGGTTGCCTCGCTAGGAGTGGGTACTGTTAGCTATCGGGGCTTGCGCATGGGATGTGCTGTAATAGACCTTATATAGAAAATGTTTATCATGTACTGATGTACACACACAAAATATACTGAAAAATAGAAATGTCTATGAAAAAAGTTGATCACATATTTAAAAAACTGTTAATCAAGCATTTGAAAAAAGTGTCAATCTTGTATTTGAATAATGATAATCAAGCATTTGAAAATTGTTCATTGTGTATTAAAAATAATAATCTTTTATTTAAAAAAGATTAGTCAAGCACCTAAAAATATTAAATGTGTATAAAAAATATGTTGATCATGTATTAAAAATATTTATATTGTATTTGAAAAATATTAATCAAGCATTTGATAAAGTTTAAATGTGTTCTCAGAACTGATGATCATGCATTAAAAATCTTGTATTTGAAAAACATTGATCAAGCATTTAATAAATGTTTATGCTGTGTATGGAAAAATGTTAACTATGTATTCAAATATGTTAATATTGTATTAAAAAATATTAATCAAACATTTAAAAATGTTAATAATGTATATGGAAAAATGCTAACCATGTATTCCAAAAATGTTAATCTTTTATTAAAAAATGTGAAACGTGTATAATAAAAATGAATTAGATATGTACCAAAACATCTACAGTGTGTATGGAAAAATAAGATATAAAATATATAAATTTTAGAAAATGATAATCATGTATTTAAAAATATGAACTGGTATATAGAAAATGTTTCTGATGTATATGAATATTTTTGAATATGTATGGAAAAAGTTAACATGTGTTGAACAAAAAAGTAAGCCAAAAAATGAAAATTAAATACATAAATTAAAAACATAAAAATATGTAAAAAGAACAAAAGAAAGAAATATATAAACAAAGAAAACCAAAATATAATGAAGGATGAAAGAAAACAAGTGAAAAGAAATTTATATTGAAGAAAAAACTGGAAGAAAATCGGTGAAGATAAAAGGAAAAGAAAGAAAAAAAAGACAAGAAAAACTAAAAGAAAAGAAAATAAACAGTGAAAACTGATAAATAATGAAGTAAACCGGATGAAAACAATAAAATCGGAGAGAAACAAAAGAACCCAAAGAAAACCATTGAAGAAATATAGAAAACCGAAAGAATAAGAAAAAGATGAAAAGGAAAAAAAAAACTACACGAACTGGAGAAGCGAATGGGTCGCACGCAGCGAGGGTAGCTGCGGGCGAACGAAATGCGTTGGGCTTGTACTGTAGCGAGCAGAGAAGAACCTTCAGCATGCCGTTCATACATCTCGCTATACCTTGTACAATGCAAGGTGCTTGGAGAAATAAACCAATCTTTCCTTAAGCACCGATACTTATTTGTACATGGCAGACGCTTAATTAGGCGTCTCTTCTGTAGAAATAGGCACCGATGCTTCAGAAAAACCCGGTTTATTTTTCTAAGCACCCCCTAGGCACCTAGCATTATACAAGGCCTAAGCGAGATATAGCCCTGGCGCAGCCGCCAGAATTTTCACGAGTTCCCCTCGCCGTGCTGCAAGGTGGGGAAAACCCTCCATCTTCGTGGGCGTAAATAAAAGTTTTATTTGCGTTGTTTCTTCTGTTTTCATCGGCAACATCTTAGCGGAGGGCATGGGCGGAGACAAGGGGGGGCGAGCAGGGGCTAGACCCCTGCCAATCGCTCGCCCCCCTCAACCGTTTTCAGCAGGCTATATATACTGTACATCACTAATGGCCGCAGCTAATGGCATAATTAGCCCATATAAAATTACAAGTATTACTCGTATTATTCATTGCACCAGCAACACTGAATATAAAAGGCCAGAGCCCAATAGCCCATACATCTAGGCGTATATAATTTGTGGCTGACTAGTGTTTTGCCTCTGGATACAATATGATCCATCCGATCAATTGAGTGCGTCTTCTACTGGACTCTAAGGGCTTTGCCGTGGCCGCCAGCCGCCGCGCATGCCATCCGCCGTCATGCATGTCCTGCTAGAGTGTTTGCCATTGCCGCGGTGGGTGGCCGCCCGTCACGCTGACTACACCATCCACTGGTCTAAGTCCGCTGCCCGGATACGACCAGACACGGGTCGATTAGATCCTCAGAAATTCAGAAGGCTGCTAGCCATGTGACCAGGATCAAAGATATTGGTAGCAGGTGACCAGGTGACCAGGATCCTCAGAAATTCAGAAGGCAGCAGGTACCACTATGCATCAGTAGTTCCTTTCATGAATTATGACCTTAGTCTGGTTAATTAGCATTGCGTACAAAAAAGAGCTTTCGACAATTTGTGCATCTTCAGATCCACGACATGAGGTATTTCACGTGTCTAATACATCCACAGTGGTGGAGTTCTGTATCCTGTACTCTTTTCTAGTCAAGGATGGGCTTAATTTGAGTCTAAACTTGCCCATTTCTCGCTGGATGTTTGCAACCATCTAAACTAAAAATCTCATCTTCACTTGCCAATTTAATCATCAGATGGTTTTAAACAAGTAAAACCACTACACACTTGGTTGGTCATAACTCTTCTAATATCAACAGCGACAACCAAACAAGCTTTTTCGGTATGAAGACGATTTTTTTCGACATTATATGATTGTCTATATTGTTAAGGAAAAATAGTTGTAAAGTTCACATTATCAACTTGTCCAACACTGGTGGTCGTAGAGTCAATTTAAGTTAACAGAAATATCATGTTTTTTTGTAGTTTCAGATATATATGTTGATGATTTATCATCAACACTATCGTAACCTTAAAATATCATGATTTTCCATGACTCTTTGTGAATGTTGGCTTTTCGCCCCCCTCATGACCAAATACTGGCTCCGCCCCTGGCGGAGGGTGCAGTGTCGACAAGAATAATGGAACTCTACTTTTTCATTTGACGTGGCGAAGCGTCACAAAGCCAGAGAGTTTGTGTCTTTGCGAGTGTGGTGTATCTGGTCTTGCAGATTTTAAGTTTATGTCTATCAAATACGTGTACATTTATATGATGAGTTTTTTGTGTGTGCGAATGATGAGTTTTTTTGTGTGAAAACTTTCGATCTATTCATCTATAATCATGACAGTACAACGAACTCCAGAAATAATAAAAATTATATGATAAATTTGTGTTAGTATTCTAAATCTCTTTTGTTCGTGCAATCCGTAGTAATTTTTGAGTCATGCTTTGGTGTTTCATTGAGGATGGATCCTGTGGTTCGACATCCTGTACTTTTACGGGATTATATCCGGTCCAAATACGTTCAACGCTCATGCCTTCCCATCCTTTTCAACGGGCGATACAAGAGGGTTTCTGAAATCTATGAAAGTCGTCAAGTTCGTGCAGGTGTACTATAGTGGTGTCGCTATTCTGGTCTGAATGCAGTCTTTTTACTAAAGCCTTGACAGTCTTTTGTGTTGAAAAAATAGATACCACAAAGAAGACTGTTCTTGGAAATTGCATTTGTAGTTTTTTAGATCTATGGTCCGAAGCATTGTATCTGTAGTTTGTCGAGTTTGACTAAAATTACCTGATATTCTGAAAACAATCAGAAGCTACACTTATTTCTCCTCTGAAAAAAATCACATGCGGCCTATTTATAGGAAGTTCCACCTTTTATCCATTGCGAGTTTGTGTCAGTGTTTACCTCATTAAGGAATCTAACATGTTTTGCCCTAATACTAATACTAGATCAATGAAGGCGCGCGTTGCCGCGCCCATCGGCTATGATGACAGAATGATAAGAATTTATACCGTGAAAATAAAATAAAATTATGAAGTGCGCTCGTTCTTTTCAAGGTAGGAATGTAGAGGCATTAGGCGAAATGTTTATTTTTTTCAAGAGCAAGGCTACAAAGGACACACCTATTCACTCGGGCTTTTTTTTCTTGCCAAAAGCAAACACGACCATATCGATTGCATTTTTTTGAAAATTGATTGCACTATCGGTTCGTCTTCCCCGAGCGCCTCGTCTGGATCTCAAGCGAATAGTCTTTTTTAGGAGCGCAGATAAATGGGCTGAGAAATCATGCCCAGTTTATCCCAGGCCTCAGTTTTGTCTTCTGGAGCAGCAGCCCATGTGGACAGCTGCGCCATTAATTGGAAGGAGACTAGAAGATCGCTATATACACCAAATTTGATGACCAGAAATGCTCAAATCAGAAAATGAGCGGCCAGAAATGAGGGGGCCAGAGACGACATGGATTAGGTGTGGTTTTACTGTTTTAAATTGTTACACATTTCTATGCGATTTTTTTTTCAAATTCATGAACATTTTTTGAAATTCAGAAAAATAACTCACATTCACGATTCTATTTAAAATTTAGCATATTTTTTGAAAATCCAGGCCACTTTTTAAATTTCTGATTTTATTAAATCTAGGATTTTTCAAATTTATTAACTTTTTTTCAAATCTAGGAACATTTTTTTAATATGTGAACATTTATTGAAATCGGAACATTTACTAGACTATAGAACAATTTTCAAAATTATCATTTCTTCAAAATGTGGATTTTCTGTTTTTTTTGTGAGCATTTTTTGAAATCCCGAATATTTATTCAAATTTGGGAACTTTTTTCAAAGTTAGAAGATGAAAAAAAAGCAGATGCGCCCCGCCCGCATAGGGCCCAGCCGGAAGCCGGGCGGTGGGGTGTGGGGTTGCTGCGAGGTGAATGGGACGCTCGCCCACTGCATGCGGCAGGGTTGGGGTCGGGTTGCACAGGGCCTGGCCGAAAGCTGATGTGCTTTTCGTATGCATGCAAATTTTTGCGATGGGATGACATTTGCAGAGGTTTGGGGGGGAAATCGATGCTCCAGAAAGATTGTTTTACGAGGCATTTTAGAGAATCAATTTTGTTCTTTTTGCCGAGACCTCCATGAATGGCATTTCATCACAAAAATTTGCACGCATGTGAAGCACACATCGATGTTTGTCGCCATACATTTTTCTGAATTTATTTAAAACTCCCTCCGTTCCTTTATCTAAGATGTATTATTTTCGCATGGTGACCAAGGCACATAATTATAGACGTGTTAGGACAAAATTACTCTTGGCAAATTTATTGGATAGTGACAAGTAAATCAGTTAGTCCAGGAAAGTAAAAGATACATGCAATCAACATAGAGGTAGTTTCCTTCTTTTGATATAAGGAGAGATATAGACAATCAGGAGAGAGATACTTTCCTTTTTATAGAAGGCTAACAAGGGAATTATGAGAAATTAGAATAAATATACCTTACATTCTGAAATTTTATCAAAAAAAAATACACCTTATATAAAGGAACGGGGGTAGTATATTTTTCGGATTTTACAGTTGCACAGGGTTTATGTGAGCTCGAGCTCATAAGAGCACTTTGGAAGTGCTATAGAAGGTCTCCTGGCAAATAGCATTTCCTGGGTCGTGTATGTTTACTTGTGCTCTCCAATTGTGTACATGGCAATAATATATGTCATGGGCCGGATAGAGAGAATGCAGTTACTGTGTTCGACCTATTACTACAAATGTTGGCCCAGCAATGATCTTGTCGCGGCGACCGTAATGTAAACTCCATTTCCTGCATTTGCGCCTGATAAATTGGAAGTGGTATGAATAATCAACAATTCGATCCTTCCTCCAAAGATAAATTCAAACTGGTTCGCCTCAAAGAAATGGAATAGTATCTCCCCCGATGGAACCTTTTGACAGACCAATCAACTCAAAATAATGAACTGCAGTACCTTTTCTTCTAGAAACTTGGTTTAATCAGCCCAATGATATGCTCTGATTAGTCTGCTGGCTTCCGATTGTATTTCTGTTCGTTAATTTAATTAATAAAGCTCCCAGATGATTCATGGAAAAATATATTATATGCTAACATGACGGTTAGTCGAAAAAGTATCCAGCTAGCCGCCACCTTTTAACAAGTCTGAGCATAGAGTAACCGCGTTGTCAGACCATCCTGAAGGATCTTCGAAATGGTTGACCATGGATAAATTATTCAATCTGGCTATCCAGGACACCTGGTGTTTGTACCTTATAATTAACCTATTTTTTAGAAGAACATATATACTAGTTAATCTTATATGCAACATATATATGGTCGTGGCGCCGTGCAATTGGGCGAGCACACATGCTTGCGTCTGCGATGACGATTTCGAATTTAGTCAACTGATTGATACTCGTCGAACTTGACAGTGCATAATCCAGTTTAAAAATAGCTTTTGTGATGCTCGGTAAATAATTCATTCAATTTATTTTACAGGCGTACCAGATTCGTATCTGGAGTACTCTCAAACGATCATGATTCTGGACTCGGACAAAACCACAGAAGAAAACTACTATCTAGAAAATTTAATTCAAGTCAAACCTCAGAATGATTGGACAAAAGAATTTTCTGGTGGTTTTGGTGCATATTATTCCATCTTGGTTACTGGTGGTTGCTTTATTCTATCTTCATAATGGACCCATCTTGGTTACTGGTAGGTTCTGGATTATAGCAGCCGGTGACCATGTTCTGCAAGTTCGCCGGGTAATTTGCAATAGGAAATCCCATGTTCGTAACATGTTCTTCTTTGAAAGAAAAAATGAGTTACACCTCGGTCCACTACATAGCACGAAGCAAGCATGTCCGTGCATTAGAAAATGTTCGAGGGAGAGCTGGGTATTCCTCTAGCAAAAAGCTACTCCGTCCGTTCATAAATATAAGGTATTTTAACTTTTTCTGAATTAGATGTATACAGACATATTTTAGTCCGTATGTAGTCCATATCAAAATATTCAAAACGTCTTATATTTGTGAACAGAGAGAGTAAATGACAAGTTTGGAGAAAGCTCCTAAGGCCCTGTTATGTATTAGGGGTCTATTTGGGACCGTTCCGCTTCTTAAAATTCAGCTTCGATCTAAAAAACTCAAGCCGAGTGAGATAGATCAACGATGTCCCGCTAAAATAACTAGAATCTAGGGTACAATTCCCATCTTTTCGTAAAATTCTTCTAGGGGTGCTCCCAAAACTCTAGTTCTAAAAGTCTTCGTGGAGTTGGGAAAAAAATTGGGTTAATTATCCTTTTGCCCTCAGTGGTGTCCATGTGCTCAGTTTTGCCCTCAGATGCGAATTGTCATCAGTTTTGCCCCTAGTCCGAGCACAACAACTTCACGACGAGGCCAAACGGCCATATTTGAGTCCATTCCGTCCGGGCGTTAGTAGTTGTGGGTCCGGAGCTTACGTGGGACCGCGTGGGCGTGGGTCCGGAGTCGACATGTAGGCCCGTGCAACTAAATCCCCAAATCATTCTAGCTCACACCCATCCGCCTGGCCGGCTGTCTGCGCCCGCCGCCGCCACCCCCGCCATGCCAAGACTCGCCTTCGCCACCACCGCACGGCTCGCTCGCCGCTACCTCCTGCGCCTCGCTCCACGGCTACTGTGGCGCCCACCACCTTCCTGCGACGCCACGGGTGGGCGCCCGCCACTGCTTTCGATTCGCGACGCTGCCTCCTTCCGTCGCCCGGCGGGCGCTCAAAGGTGGGGGCTCTGGAGCTATTTGAACTAGGAGGAAGAACCCTAGGGCGAAATGGTGAGCAGCGGCGACTCGGAGTATTTGGCGAGGCAGGCATTGGGCGGAGATCCGCCGCATCCACGATCGGGTTCCCGAGGGTAAGTCTCGCCTCTTGTTTAGATTGAGCTTAGTTGTGCATTTGAACACTCGATTCGAGTAGGTTTGCCCAATTAGTGTGCTGATTGCGTCTTTGTTTTTCGCCGGTTAGGATGGAGTTGCGGTTTGCTTTCATGGTGCACATTAGAAGGGACCGGTACATGTTCGATGCAAAGGATAAGAAGAAATACCAAGGAGGTTTTGATTATCGGTTGCCAATGGCTAGTAATTGGAGTTTCGACAATTTGGGGAGGTAATTTGTAGCCAATATCCTTGGGGTTTGCTTGATGAAGTGGTATACAAATACTATGATGGGGAAAAGAATTGGGTGACAGTTAGTAATGATGAAGAGCTATCTACCATGTTTGTTAGGCATAAAGAGAAAGATAATTTTCATGTGAGGCTGCAAGTTGATGTGCTTGAGGCAATTGGACCTAGGATGGCGGGTGCAACATCTCGGGAGAATCAAGTCGTCGTAATGGCATCTCTAGCGAACAGTTCAGTTGGTGCACGGCGACGTGGTGGCTCGACAAGTGTGGGCAACAGCAGTGGGGTCCCCTTGAAGTGGAGCCTGATGGCTACAATTCAGGGGTTGATGAAGAGAAGTTATATTCGATGTTATTAGGAATTTACGACGGGCACCTCGGACTGAAAACCAAGATGAGGCTCACAATGCAGTCCGTGTGGATGATGACGCGATGGGTGAGGACGAAGACC
The DNA here is from genome assembly GCA_021605205.1 of Aegilops longissima. Lineage (NCBI taxonomy): Eukaryota > Viridiplantae > Streptophyta > Magnoliopsida > Poales > Poaceae > Aegilops > Aegilops longissima. Next base: position 588,713,752 of record CM038678.1, on the reverse strand, counting down.
TTGCAGCTGTTGAATGGGACCCTTTGAACCCTCAAATGGAAGAAGGTACAGTTTTGCATCCATGAATGAGTGTAGAAATGCACTTGTGACATCTTGCATCAAGGTAGAACGTACTTTCAAAGTTGACAAGAGCGATCAAATGCGTTCTGAGTGCATCGTCCGATTGAGGGTTGTCCATGGAGGCTGCTTGCATCTAAAATGCGGAATAGCACTAATGTTCAGGTCAAAGTGAACCCTTTTAAGCACACATGCCAGAATCAACCCTTAGGAAGGATACAATCAGTGAGAGCCAAGTCAAGATGGGTGGCGAAGAAGTAAAAAGTGGGTGAAAGAAAACCAGCAAGTGGGTCCAAAGGAATTGCGAGAAGAACATCAAAGATAAGTTCAAGATAGATTTACCATACATGAGGTTGTTCAATGGTAAACAACATGCTATGGATTCTATTTATGGTAACTGGCGGGAAAGTTTTCAATTGTTGTATTCATTCAAAGGTGAAGTGGAGAGGACAAGCCCGGTAGTATTGTAGATATTGATCACCACACCGTGGAGTACACATTCGGGGGAGTGACAAAGACCAAGGAATGCTTTAGAAGGGTTTTTATGCCTTTGAGGCTTGTCGCGGGGTTTTTGGCAGGCTGCGAGGCCTTATTTGGCTATTGATGCCACTTTTCTCACGAGGAGGTTTAAAGGACAGTTAGTAGCAGCTTGTGCAGTTGATGCACATAGTTCTGTATTTCAGATTGCCTATGGTGTCTTTGGAGACAGTCTGAGGAGAGCTGGACTTGGTTTTTGCATAATCTCCGCGGGCTATTGCACATCCCAATGGGTTGGTCATTCATACAGATGCTGCAAAGGTTTAGAAGTGGCCGTGGACAATGTGTTCCTGGAGTAGAGCATAGGGAATGCATCGTCACCTTGCTGCAAATTTCATGAAGAAATTCAAAGGAAAGGTGTATACCGACAATTTATGGCCAGCATCTTTGACATGCGGTGTGAAGAAGCACAACTACCACTTGAGGCAGTTATACATGAATCCCAAAGTGAAAGAATACTTGAAACACACCACTCCAAATTATGGGCGAAGCCAATTCGGTGAAGTGAGCAAAGTTGACTATGTGCACAATAATCTAGCGAGTCTTTCAACTCAACGATTCGGAAACTAAAGGGTCATTATGTGGTGGATTTGCTTGACAGGATAAGGATAGAATACATGCAGAAATTTCATTATCGTGCAGGAATAGCCGAGGCAAAATTCATGGGCCACATTATCATCCCTGCCGTGATGAATGAACTGAAGCGAAGACAACAGCTTGAAATGAACATGACGCTTTGCTCGGGTACCACAGCAGAGATATCATATTTGGATAAAGAGAAGAGGGAATGGAGATATTCATGGATTTAGAAGCTAGAACTTGCAGTTGTAGGCAATGGCGGATAACTGGGTTGCCATGCATTCATGCCTTGTTTTTCATCACTTCTCTCCCGTGTCCGGCAGGAACATACAACAGATATGTGCATGATTACTACTCTGTTGCAAGGTTCAAAGCCACATATGCTTATGCCTTGCACGCTATGGAGGAAAACAACAATGGGACATGGTGGACCACGGATTCAAGCTTTGCGCTCGATTCAAGAGAGCAGCAGGTAGACCAAGGAAGAGTCGAATCGGACCTCGCAGCGAAGGAGCTGGACTTGGAGCGAGGAAGCGAGGTGCACAAGGTGTGGTGGGTCTGGTCATTTTGGTAAGTATTGTGATAACACAGTAGATCCAGCGTTCGGAGAGAGTTTCGATGAAGGCTTCGATGAAAATGTTGGTCGACGGCGGTTGCCTCAACAGATGATGAAAATGATGGTCAACACCGGTTGCATCGGATGAGGATTTTGACGAGGTTCCAAATGATGATGGTCAACAGCCGCATGATTTTGACGATGATTTTGACGATGATCCAAAATATCCTCCAAATAATGATTCACGTGAGGCTCCAAATGGTGATCCAAGTGAGACTCTAAATGGTGATCATGGTGATCCAAGTGAGGCTCCAAATGATGATCCAAGTGAGGCTCCAAATGATGATCCAAGTGAGGCTCCAAATGGTGACCGACCTTACATTTGTTGTGAGGTATGCTAGGTATGTAAATCTTGCAAGGGTCAAATACTCTCAGTACATCTATCACTTGACACGATCTCATTACCGTTTATGTTTGGACCCTTTATGTTTTGCACAGCTCTATGGTAGGTTTGAAGAAGACGCAAGGTACCGACAACCAAGAGAAGAAGAGAAGAAACAATGAGCACAAGGTGCACGAGGAGCAAAGTGATGGCAAGAAGCTCAAGGAATGATGAAGCCCCAACGCTATCTATGAACAACTATGAAACATTATGAATAAGGAATGATGTTGTATTATGACCCAAACATTTATCACTTGACATGTTGTATTTCTGTTGGATGATGTTGGACCTATGTTAGAAGTATGTTTGACATGATGTTTAAATATCTGTTGGATGATGTTTGAATGAGCACATGGTTTTTCCTTTTTTGATTTTTTGAATTTTGTTTTGCTCATTTAAATTCTGGTCAAACCTAACTTTGACCAAGATTTAAACAAGTCTAAAACATCAAAATGAAAAACTATGCCTGGATACTTCTTAGTCAATCCAAAATGAAGTTGTGGTGAGGTTTTGAAATTTTCATGAAAAATGTGCTAAAAGAGGGTCCAAAGGTAGGGTAAACGGCCTCATTTCTAAGCAAGGTTTTTTCGACCTTATCTAAATCAGCCAAATAACTTTCCTACACATATATTCTATATGTACAGACTATGTCGCTGGTTTTCCATTTTTGATTTTTTTAAATTTGTTTTGCTCATTTGAATTCTGGTCAAACTTAACTTTGACCAAGATTTAAACAAGTGTAAAACATCAAAATGAAAAACTAAGCCTGGATCCTTCTTAGTCACTCCAAAATGAAGTTGTGGTGAGTTTTTGAAATTTTCATGTTCATTTCCCAAAACACTTCTCTTCACTTCATACAAGAGAGTTTGAGATACTCGAGATATCATACAATACACATGAACTTATCATTTAAATGTATGTAAAGCTTGTTTATCAACTTAAATCGTTAGTATATGACATAAGAAGACTATGTGCGCTGGTTTTTCCATTTTTTGATTTTTTTTAAATTTGTTTTGCTCATTTGAATTCTGGTCAAACTTAACTTTGACCAAGATTTAAACAAGTGCAAAACATCAAAAATGAAAAACTAAGCCTGGATCCTTCTTAGTCACTCCAAAATGAAGTTGTGGTGAGTTTTTGAAATTTTCATGTTCATTTCCCAAAACACTTCTCTTCACTTCATACAAGAGAGTTTGAGATACTCGAGATATCATACATTACACATGAACTTATCATTTAAATGTATGTAAAGCTTGTTTATCAACTTAAATCGTTAGTATATGACATAAGAAGACTATGTGCAGGTTTTTCATTTTTCTGATTTTATTTAATTTATTATGCTCATTTGAAATATGGTCAAACATAGCTTTGATTGCTCCAAACCCTCCCAAACCCCGCTACCCTAGCGCTGAATAAGGACCGTTCATCTAACCCTAGCGGCGATCAAGGGCCGTCGATCTAACCCTTCTAGAAGGAATCTGCGAGGAGGAGGGGGCGATCCGCGAGATGCAATCTGATTGGTGGGAGATTGTTTTTAACAAATATCGGGCGCTACTGGATGGACCGTTGGGCCGTCTCGTTGTCTGGGCCTGAGACCGCATAAATAGCCCGTCTCAGCCTTTCCAGGCCTTGCATGCATGGAGGCGGCTACGTGGGTTTGCGCATGCGCGGGAGGCGGCGGCGTGCATGCATGCGAGTGAGGCGAAGCGAGGCGCGCTAAGCGAGCTAGGCTAGCGAGGCGAGCTAGGTGGTTCGAGCGATGGTTCAGGCAGCGATTCACATGCACTGCCCGGTCAAAGATGCATCGTTTTCGTGCAAAAATTTAAGTGTGCAAAACGTAACGGATACACACACGCGTCCGGATTCACACACGCATCCGGATTCACACACGCTTCACACACGCACCGTTCTCATCCTTTCTACCCTTCTCTCTTCCTCTCCCACCCACAGGCCTATAAATGGGGTGCCTCTTCCTCTCCCACCCACAAGCCAGATCCGATCCTCTCCAACTTCAAACACCCAAGCGACCGAGCCCTCCCCAAGCGAGACCAAGTGAAGAAGATGCAGTTCAGGGGCCGACCTTCACCGTCCGCTTTGTGGTGCCGGAGCTGCGCTACCCACCGGGCGTGCTCGTGGAGAGGGAGCTCCGTGTGTGGGCTATTTCAAGGTGGAGGGTTCCGTCGAACTCACCCACGCCTTCCTCGAGCCGGCTATGCCCACCTCCCACGGGCTCGCCGAGGATGTTCACCCTCAACGAGGTTCGTGACCATGGCGGCATCCTCCTACTGCTCACGGTCACCTTCACCAACCCATTTGACGCTGCCAGCTCCTCGGCCAAGTCTTTTGGTGCGGCTGCGAGGCCATCTTCTTCACCATCTACAACATCTACACCAACTACGAGCGCATCTTCCCGCTCCAGGCCGGATGCACTCCCTTCCGTCTGACGACGAGGAGGAGGTGTGAAGATGAAGACGGTGTTGAAGGGAGCGCGCGCCAAGGTGGAAGAAGGAGGTCAAGCCCGAGTCGAGCTCGTCATGTTTGGTTTTTATTTTGTTGCTTTTCTATGTCGTGGTCGTAATCGTGTCATGTTTCGTCATGTGTTCGTGAACTGTCCGTGAAGTTATCTAAGTTATTGTAAGGGTTAATGGTATTAATGGTACGGTGTGTTCCATCTTATTATGTGTGTTAAAAAATGTCCGTGCCCAAACTTATCATTTCTTCCCTAAACAAGTCATGAAGTTCGAGAACTTGTGGTTTTCGGAGGGGTGAGAAGCCCTCTGTTTCATTCAAACAAAAGTCATGAACTAACATGCAAATTTATTCCTTTAAATCCTAAACCAAGTGCCACTCTATCCCTAAACCAAGTGCCACTCGACCAAAATCATGTGGTAGTGCAACATACATTTTCAACCTTCCAACCCTCCAAAATTTAAGTGCAAAACAAAGGAAAACCACTCCCACGCTGTGCAAACATTCACGGTCTCACTATTTTTTAAAAAAATTCACAGTCTCACTATGTATACCTTCCTTCCCTACCCATGTCAAAGTCTTGCCATCTATCCTAGCGGTTATCAGCGCAGCCCTAAACACCACAAACCCACGCGGTCTTGGGTTCGAGTCCCCAGCCGCACCAATTTTTGTGCATTTTCCACCCTTCATTTTTTAGACATATTATGTTTTTCTCAATGTAATGCCCTTAAAAAATGTTCATTTATTTTGGCACCTGGCATAAACCTCTACCAGAGCTGAGGCACATTTTCCATGACATTTTGGTCTTTGATTTAAATCACGGTGTATTTGAATTGGATTAATTAACAGCTCCAAAAAAATTCTAACCTTAATTGTTTGGCTCCGGAATAATTCAATTAGCTTCCACAAAAAGTTTCAGCACTAGATTTACTGCCTAAATTAAACCAGAATGGAAAACAGAAAAATACGCAAGAAAACCCCTGAATGGGCCTAATTGGATGCAGTTGGCCCATTAGTCTAGCCTGCACTTGGCTCTACACTCTGAATTTGGCCCAAGAGCAACCTTTTTTTGGACAGAAAGGCAGAGCAGAGAGCTGCATTTCATTGATCAAAAGTTTCTGAATTCCTAATTTCTTCTCTTTTTTCCAACATATTTAAATGTTGGTCACTTCTTCTCTTTTTGTTTCAACATTTAAACAACTTTAACCAACATTTAAACTAGGTGAATTTCTCAAACAATTTCAAGATTACAAATTCCTTCATAATTCATGCCTTTCCATACATTTTCAACATTACAACCAGGTCGATTACCATACCTACAAATGCCCAAAAGTATTTGCAAATGGGTATTGGTAGTGCTTGATCTTCAAGCTTCCTAACCTTCTTCTTCAACATCCTAAGCTCAATAGCTAGCTCTCTGTCGGTCGTTCTTCGCCATCCATCTCTTCTTCCGGAGCTCGTGGTGTGGCCCTTTGCCGTTCGTGGCAGCATGCGCAACCATTCTTCATGCTCTTCTTGCAGTTCATTCATCGAGTCTTGGCGAGCATCGACCCAAAGAAAGAAGCATGTCACCGCATGAACACCAAACAGATCAAAACCCATTGCTCAAACATCCCGACGACGAAAATGGTGCAATTGCCCGATTCTTACCCCATTCCGCTGCACACGTAGAACGGACGATTCGGTTCCTCGGTGTCGAGAAACCCTTCGATCAACGCCCGCCCGGCACCGAACGATGACGAAGACGAGCATGTCCACACGCGCCGGCTCAGCATCCGCGAGGTGGCGCGGAGCTTGAGGAAGACATGGAGCTCGGGCGAAGGGGATCTCACCGCCGCGCCTCCATCGTTAGCTTCCCACCGCGCGCCTCCACAGCTAGCTTCCCGCCGCCGTGCTCTCTCTCTCGCCGTGGTCACCGCCGTGCTCTCTCGTCGCCGTGGTCACCGCCATTGTCGCCCGCTTATATAGCACACCCGCCAACGGCTCTCGCTCAACGGCTCTTTGCTGGGTCCCACAAGCCACGCGTCAACGGTCTGAATAAAATTGGCCGTTTACGCTACCGTCCCACCTGTAAGGGCCGAGTCAAAAGGTTGACTGACGGAGACGGCAGAGTTCACGGAACGAGTCGGTGCGCACGGACTAGGGGCAAAACTGAGGACAATTCGCGTCTGAGGGCAAAACTGAGCACATGGACACCACTGAGGGCAAAAGGATAATTAACCCAAAAAAATTACCCATCTCCACCACTGGTAAGTGGATACCCTTTCATTTTCTCCCCACATCACGCAACCCCCAATAGACGTTTCCCACCGTTTTTTCTTTCTTATAGTTGTCGAGCTAGAAGACAAACAAAATAAACTACTCTAGCTACGGTGTAGCTGCAACTCATAGATGAAACTGCTCTAAAGGGGATTTGACGGAGTGTAGCTTGTTTCGATGGAGTGGAGTAGTCCCAAACATGACCTGGATATATTTCTTTGTGGACTCTATTATTATTATTATTTTGGAATAAGAAGAAAGAAAGAACCCAGCCTCTTCAGCGGCCGATGCACATGCCCTTTATTATTGTAAAGTGTCAACATCCAAATAGTGTGAAACAAAAGGCTTAAAAAATACTTCCTCTGTTTTTATTTGCTCAGCTTATTAGCTTTGGCGAAAATCAAACTTTGTAAACTTTGACAAAGTTTATAGACAAAAATATTAACATATACAATAACAAATCAATACCATCAGATTCATTATTGAATATACTTTCACATCATATAGATTTGTTATTTTAACTATTCATATTTTTTTCTATAAACTTGGTTAAACTTTATGAAGTTTCACTTTAGTCAAATCTAATATGCAGAGTAATAAAAACGAAGGGAGTACATACAAGGTTAGCCCAGCAAACTGAAAGAAATATTATAAAATACTCTCACGCTTCAATAATCCGGACCACCACACAAAGGTTGGACATATCCAGGGCAACTGATTCCTATTGGCTGCATCTAAAAGCCGCGAGCTCCCACACCGCCGCATGTTAAAGATAGGATCACAAGCGGATCCAATTGGTAGTTTTGTAGATAGCCTAAAAAATAAAACGGAAGCTCTCACGATGTTAAAAACACAACCATTTCTACAGTTACATATAGCTTATATTCTCACTCGGATTTGAGCCTTAAGTTTAGGATGGATCCCTATCAACTAATTTCCGAGCATATTCGTTATTTTTGTAGGATGAGGTAACCAAGTTACTTTCACCACTGAGCATTGCCTCCATAATCGGAGTGAATTGGAACCTGGCAAAGCGTATTTACTCGTGATAAGATTTAAACTATTTTGAACTAAAAATTTATAAACTTCATATGGGGCCATTACATTTTACAAAAAAAAAACACTTCATTTTTTTAGTAACAAACACTTCATTTTTTGTGTGCGGTAGCAACAATTCCTGCAACCTTTTCACATGGTTTTTCTTCTTCTTTTTTTGCGTGATCTCAGGCCACCTTGCATAAAAATTCTTGATGAACTCACTAGCTCAACACACTTGCTAGTAGCCACTGAACAGATAAGCTAAATCCCCCAACAAGAAAAAGAACAAATGGATACAGATAAGCTAAAAGAATGTTCGGATGCTCTTTCCAACAGTGAAAGGCACGGCACAGTACGTAGCACTGGGCCGGATATATATGCATGCGGCCATGCAGGCATGCAGCAGCATGCATATCTGAGCCCAGCAGCATGCATATCTGAGCGAGCCGTGAGTGATGGTCGAGTCACAATTACAACACGTGTTGATGGGCGACTTATATCGGTCGATCGGCCGGCCGGCGGGGCTAAAAAAAAAGCTATAGTAGGCATCATCGTAGGCAGGATCCAGGCAAAGTGGTCGTGCTTTTGGGTCATTTTTTCTCTGTACGTGTTGTGGCCCGATTTGCTGCCCAACTTTAGCCCTGCTTTCTTCCACTGTAGAGTGTACTAATTTGCATCTCTGTCTGCTCAGTGGTCTTTCCTTTTTCCCATTGCGCACGTGTGCGACTTTGGTCCGAATCCCGGGGCGGCAAACGTCTCGTCCCTGTCCCGACACCTACACATATAGCTGAGCTTTGCTGTCAGCTGCTGGGCATTCTCACCGTCGATGAGCATGGCCGTCGATGAGCTGGGTCATGGGTCGTCAACTCATCCATGGAGAACCGACCGAGAACTGACAGGTCACTAATTTTTCACTGTAGTCCATGTGTGGCTAGTCGTTATGTACAGTGGAAAGTTAGATTGAACATGCACCTCAGAGCAGTTGGTTTGGAGTAAGTGGCCGGCCAATGTTCCAAGCGCAGCTGTTTCATCCATTTTCTTGAACAGATATGTGATGTGCATGTGCCCATGGCTAGCGTGACGGAATCCCGACGTCGTCACGTCCGCTTCCAACTTGAAGCTAGCGCCCATGAAGTGCCAGGAGTACATGTTTATATTCGGTGATATCTCAGGTGATATTCCAGATGTGAAGCTCGGTACATTTCGTACCATGCATGCATGGAAAGCGCATATATATGCATGATGTGGTTCTCGAGATTAGTTCGTACTCAGTTGTACGTAAGACGTCAGTTTTCACAAAGGTGATAGATTGGGAACAAAATGCCAATATAATATAACAGTCAGTATATATGCAATAGCATATCTTCCATTAATTCGGTCGGGGTACACATATTAGCCACACGTACAGGACTACTACATGAGTGGGCATGCAGTTTATATTAGCCACACGTACACAAGAGGTAGGGGCTAGTGCTCATACATGCATGAGTTATTTGCCATCAGATTAATCATACTAGTACACGCTGCAAGACCCGGTTAATTATTAACTATTTATTTTCAGGCACGGCTTGGCCCTTGAAACCCTCGAGCTGCGCCTTGCCCCTGGGCCCGTTCTTCCTTATGTACACCCTGTACTCGTCGAAGGTCATCGGGGGGTAGAGGGACGGCCGGTCCGGCCTCACCAGCTCCGCCGCCGGCGCTATCGGGACATCGCCTTTCGGGTTGTAGAAGAGCGCGAGGGAGATGCGCTCCTCCTTGGCGTTCACGATCACCCGGTGCTCCACGCTCTTGTACACTGAGTTGCTCAGTATCTGCACAATTACACCAATAAATCAATTATAAGTACGGAGTACTCCCTCCATTTCAAAATGTGGTGCCTATAGATTTTAGTAAAAGTCAAACGTTGTCAATTTTGACCAAGTGTATAGAGAAAACTATCTACATCTACAATACCAAACATGTATATTCTGAAAATATAACTTACGATGCATCCAATGAGGAGCATTTCGTATTCTAGATGTACCTATTTTTCTCTATAAACATGGTCAAAGTTTGTAATATTTGACTTTTGTAAAAATCTATAGACACTACATTATGAAACGGAGGGAGTAGTATATACACGTTGCTGACACCATGCATCGTTCATGTCTCATGCACATGGAATGTCTAGCTATTCCGATGAATTAATTGTCCGTGCCGTGCATGCATGTGCGCGCTTGTTGTTGGGTACTACGTACATGGATCGTGGTGTGATCCGCCGGCCAGAACATGCATGGGTGTATGTCCGAGGGAGTTACGTAGTTGCTTCAGAAGAGAAAAGTACGTATGCAGTGTCGTAATGGAGTAACCACAATCGGCATATTTTATGGCCGGCCGGCCACCGTCCATGCATGTGCGGGCGCGAGCTCTCATGCCGGCTGCGCGCACGTCTGAGTCAACTCCGGGAACAGCTTATTTAACTGCTGACCGTGTGGCTAAGAGATCTTTCCGATCGGTTTTGTTTCTCGAAGCCGAACGGCACATGGATAGACGCTTGCATGCATGCAGATGCAGACTAATTATACGTACGATGAGTATGTACCTGGATCTGGTCGCCGACGTTGACGATGAAGGCGTCGTCGCGGACGGGCTGCACGGTGACCCACTCGCCGTCGGCGCGGCGGACCTGCAGGCCGCGGACGTGCTCGTCGGCGAGGAGCACGGTGAGGACGCCCGGGTCGGAGTGCGCCGAGAGGCCGAGCGTGAGGTCCGGCTGCGGGCACCGCGGGTAGTAGTTGGCGCGCAGGCACGCGCCGCACTCCGCCCCGCCAAACGCCTCCTGGAACCTCGCCTCCTCCAGCCCCAGGCTCGCCGACAGCACCTTCATCAGCACCTCGCACAGCCTCGTCACCTCCCGCCCGTACTCCTCCGACACCTCCCTGCAAGCACACACATGCATACGTATCACATCAGTGAGAGTACGTGTACGTGTACGGGTTTTCTCAAGCTAGACGACGAAAATGGCGCTCTGTTAACTTGTACTACTGTCTTTGAAGTACAATCAAAACAGTGACTCTGCACGTGTAGAATTGTTGTTTTTAGGTCAACCGGGTACATCCGTCTGTTGCTATGCTTAGCTGGCAAGCTTGGAATAGTAGTCCTCACACTCTTGCCGGCCCTGACGCTTTTGCATGAAAGAACCTTTCGCCTACTTTCCGTCCCATGCACGTGTTGGATTTCATATATGTTGACAAAGGTGTACGAAATGAATCTCCTTTTGTAACTGTACGTGTACACCCTATTTTTTAAGCAACAATGGCTATTACCACTTTTATGTACTGATGATTGCAGTACATATGTAGATGTAATAGCCATATGGTGTCCTGTCTAATACTCTGGTATACGTATATCTTTTCAAAAATTACTCTGATATATCAATGTACTGTTCTTAGATAAAAGCAGACCAAACTCTGATCATAAAGTTCTGTGGAGATTGGGTTAAAAATATTTTGGACATGTTTGGTGGTATGTCATTCCAACACATATGCATATTATATTTTGTTGATTATATATTGCTCTCCCTAGCCCGGTGGTAGGGGACGTGTGGTGTGTTCATGTTGATTGTCGTTCAATTCTCCCCAGGAACGAATTATAGTATCCCACGCCTGTTTGAGTTAATTAAATTCACCGAGGAGACTCGCCCCCGTCATGTTAGGCTTATAACTAATTTCAAGGGAGTTGTAAATCATACAAAAAAGTTAAATTTTTATCCCTTACTATGTAAATGGTCCCAATAATGCCCTAATTCCCTATGGGATTTACGCTTGGAGCTTGAAAACACAACTCCGATGACAATATTGTTTTCGACTATAAATGTTAAAATCCAACTAAACCATGTTTCACAAAAGTATATGAGTACAAATGCACGCATGGTTTAATGTGTTTGTTCACTTACTTCAGTCCTATATATGTAGTTTATAATTAAATATACGATGTTCTAACTTTTCTCTAAATCGGATGCATACAAACATGTTTTAATTAATGTGTTTGTTCACTTATTTCAGTCCATGTATTTTATATTTAAATATCCAAAACATCCTATATTTATGAACGAAAGGGAGTACAAGATACTGACGGTCAAAGTTCTCAAATTTTGAATTAGTCAAGTTTAGGAGCTGCAACGAGTACACAAATGATGTTTGTCAAATTTCTAGCTAGTAGGATCAACGGTCGTCGTGTAATTACTTCTCAGCCGCCGAGAGAGGGCACCATGCATGCAGATCAATCAGCACATGTGCAAGTAGTGGCCACTAGCCACGAAGAATCTTGTGAAAAAAATCAAAAGGCGGGGATCATCGGGGAACATACTTGCAGATGGCGGGGTTGGTCGGCCAGTACTTATCCGGGCTCTTGGCGGCCTCCGGCGCGAGGTGGAGGAAGTAGTAGTCGCCCCAGTCGAGGGGCCCGCCCTTCTGGACGCCCACCCGGCTGCCGTACCCCTCGTACGTCCGCGGCTGGTTGGCGTACTGCTGCTTGGCCGAGATGGGCAGCCCGAAGAAGCCGCGCCAGGCCTCCCGCACCGCGCGCATCAGCTCCGGCGCCACCCCGTGGTTCACCACCTGGAAGAAGCCCCAGTCCCGGCACGCCGCGGCCACGGCCTCGGTGATCAGGCCGTCGATGCGGCCGTCGCCGGCCGCGAGGAGCTCGCCGAGGTCGATGACCGGAATGCTGTCGTCGGAGGGCTCGTGGAGGACGGCGGCGGCGGCGGCCAGGTGCTGCTGCGCCGGGCGGTCGCGCGGCGGCTTGACGTAGCAGCCCGGGATGGCGGCCAGGCCGCTCTCCGCGACCGCCTGCACGCGCACGATCGGCTCCGGCCACTCCTGCATGCAGTCCGCCATCGCGCTGCCGCTGCGTGCCACCTGCTGCCGATGGAACAGTGAAAGGGTGAGTAAAGGTGGGCACAGAAAAAGGCAACCCGACGACTATGCACACGCACACCGGCTGCCGGCCCGAGCCGCCTCTCGGCACATGCAGGCAAAGCAGACGAACACGACGGGAGCATAGCTAGCTAGCTAGCCAATTAAACGAGTGATGAACCACGAGGAGAGGAGAGGAGAGGAGAGGAGAGGAGACGGATGGAAGAATTAAACGGCCGGGGACAAAGCACGAGCACTGCTCATGGGAATGCTATTGCTACGGCTACCGATGACGAGTTGACGACTCGTGGACGGTCGATCTCGATCGTGCATGGCCCCGATGGCGAGAGGAAGGCATGGGCAGCCACTAGCTTGATGGTTCATGGCGCCATAGCCATTACACACGGTGACTAGCAGGAGGACCCGAGCTACAGCACAAGGGATCGAGAAGCTAGGAAAGGTACGTACGTACGGCGTGCTGGACCGGAGACAGTTAAGCCGCGATCGAGTGTCGTGCTCGAGCTTGGAGGAAGTGGAGGTGTGGAATGCGCGCCGCGGCTGCTTAACTCTTCGCTGAGCCGGCGCTCGGCAGGGGTATATATAGGACGGGGGATGGGGAGAGAGAGATTAAAGCCCGGATCAGCCGCAAACTCTTGCGGTTTGTTGTTTAATTTGTCTTTTCCATGGAGGAACGGCGCCTCAGCCGATCTGATCTGGGTGGCCGGCCGGCCGCAGCGCGCACAGCTGGGTCACAGCACGGGCCCCAGACCGGGAGGGAGCAGCGGAGGGAGAAACGTGGTTTTTGTGGGGGAATTGGGATTCGTTCGCGGTCGAGCGAGCGAGCGAGATGGGGGCCGCCTAGCTTGATGGCGACCGGCCGGCCGGGAGAGGAACAACGCAGCTGGCGATACCGCGCTGCAAGCTAGCTCCCGCTCGCTCGGATCAAACTTGATTAAATGTTGTTCAACTCACGGCGGCAGTCGCACGAACGAGCCAAACAGTTTGTGCCGCCACGTTTTGAGGTTTGACAAGACAAAGTCAAAGAGGTGGGGGATCATCGTTTTGTTTACACAGGGAGTAATCCGTAGCACTCCATTATTAACAAAAACAGATGAAATAATGTCGTTGAACTTGAATTTATCGAGATTGGTCGTCAAATCAGAATCGAAATAGTGCTATTAAATTCATTTCTTTTTTTAAGGTCGAACATAACCCATTTCCGTTCACTGAATAACAAAACAGGATTACTAAATCTCAGTCGACTGAGATTTAACGAAGTCTCAGTCGATGCCATATTTGTTAGATCTTAGATGGAGTCCGTGTAAAATTTTCTTTCAAGTTTTTCTTTCTTTCTTTTTATATGTTCTATCACTTGACTGAGACTTCGCTAAGTCTCAGTCGACTAAGATCTAGCCACACCCATAACAAAAATACGACACCGATCTAAGAGATGTTCAGGAGCCGGGCAAAGGGAGAGTGAGTTCAAAGCCTCACCAGGAAACCCACTTCGGGTGCTCGCAATCGAAACATCCACTCTAGTTGTGCAAATCAGTAACTCCACATTGATCACGCAATGCAGTGGATGCATTGATTGCAGGCCACACTCCAGTTATTTGCACAGCCGCACAGATCCTCATTGTGCTATTGGCGTTCTCTCTAAGCATCATCGCGCCACACTCCAAGGCACCTTGGTCTTCCTTCTTCACTAAACCTGCCTAATATATAAGATTGACATAGGAGGAAAACACAATTTCAAATGACGTTCTAGGGTGCTTGAATTCACAGGTCACTCGGTTACGACAATTCCAAATTGCCCAACAAACCGCAACCAATCCAACCGTACAAAGCTTCTCACCGTCACATATGGACATGTAACACCAAGAGAAGAACTGCGAAAGGTTATTAGGACTCGGTTCAAAATACCAAGCCCATTATGTGCCATCCAACTCTGGCAAGTGGACAAAGGAAAAACAAGTATTGAGAAGTTTCCTCTCGTTACAACAAGAACATTTTGGGTTGTCAGCCCAATTCCTCTTTTTCAAAACATCCTTAGTCAAAACAACATACTCCAACAGTATTTTCAAAGGGATTTTAGCTCTCTAAATCCATTTAAAGTCACAGCCAACAGTATTTCTTTCAAAATATTCGGAAAAAAATTAGTAGTAAAAGTCTTTTTAGAGCCAAGGGACATGGACAATTGATCAGGCCTAGGTGTAAGATTTAAACCAACAATAGTAGAGCACACTTCATCCCATTGGTTACTCAAGGAGGGTAGAGAAGCCTTCTAAAAAAGGCATTCACAGGCATGTTGACTCCTAGTGAGTGTTCGCAAGGTAGTGTTTATCAACTATGTTAGACTGGCAACACTATGTTTTTCCCGCGAAAAGGCCTAAGGTCATATATTAAATATCACATTTCCTGATTGTCAAAAATAGGTATCACATGTCCTCAGAAATACACCGTACCTTTACAAGAAATACAAAGAACCATTCAAAATCTTGAGGATGTCGAAGTCTTCTTCCTCCAGCGTCCAATGACGGCGCACCGTGAGCATAGCTCGATGCCGCATCTGAGCATCCACCTGGACGGAGCAAACTTTTTGAAACCCAAAAACTTGTGGAAGCAGCGGCCAAGAAGTCATCGATGTAGACCAGGAGACGCCGGCGGCCGGAATCTATGAAGTAAATCACCGCCCCGGAACAAATAAATTCTGATAAGAGCCTGTAGAATATTTGAAGACCACGGAAGCCAGCCGAATCTATAGGTATCCATCAGAAATCTAAATCGATCGGATCCGGAAGACCTGCTGGAGATTAGTAAGTCATGCTTGGTAGCCAAACAAACAAGTCGCCTGAAAAACATTTCCACCAACATGGTTCCTGGACCACCCTCTCCCACGGCGCCTCTCCTTCACCCCAAACACGCAGCACATACACACTGCAATGCTAAACCGGACAAGACATGCCATGTGACGATGTGAAGAACTTCATTCAACGCCTCGCCTTGTATTCCATGTTGATCTCATAATTGTGAAAAAAATGTGAAAAGGTCATGAGGTAGCACAACATCCACTCTCGATATTCTCGCAAAAAAAAACATCCACTCTCGATAGAAAGCATCAATTAATTTTGAGCTTTCTTTGATTGCATTTTTTTAAGCTCTCTGACAGCCACACTTGACGACAGAAAAGCAATGATCGATGATCCCCGATATAAAAGAAAGAGAGAGAAATAAGCAGAATTAATGGACACAGTTCGGTGCGTGATTGCCCATACTCTTGCCCTCTTGTTTTGAGCTTTCTTTTTCGGAAAGACAGCCGCACGATGCATCAATTAATTTGGCGCGAGGGCCGCCGAAAACGAGTAACAAACAAAAATACGTATGCAGTAGTACTACCGTACCAGCTTTCGCTGAGTACCTAATTAAGTGTCTTTGTTAAGTAAGTACGGTACAACTATACAAAGAAAACGCACGCCTTACTTTTGCCCTGGCACTCATTTGGTCTAGTGGTAGAAGCTCCAAGATCATGGTTGTTGATCCTCTCGTTATCTGGACATCATGGAGCGAAGGATGTCGCGGTCGGCAGTCCAATCTCGACACCATATGATTGTCAGTATAATTTTCTTGAACCAATGGGGAAATAACTTGCAGACTTTCCGGAAGTGGCATGCACGCGGCTTGCCCCGTCCGCGCCACCTCGTGTCGTGTCGTGCTGCTCGTTGGTCGCCGCATGGGACAATTGGCAATTACGTACGCTGATCTGATGGAATGATTGATGCCGCTACGTGTCGCCGACTGGCTTTGCTTTTTTGTAAACTATACTCTGCAAATGCCGACTTGATGGCGGATGCATGCATGCATGGCGCCAAGGCCGCGATGTAGTAATGTGGTATGGCATGTGGGTATCTACCTGTGTGATGGGGACATAGAGATTGGGATAAAGCCAAAAACCGACAGCGGGAGGAGATCCGTGGCAGTAGACGCGACTTTCATCTTGTCGTGGTGCTGTGCATGCTTGTACCGTTCTGCCGCTTAGTTATGTTTTTATGCTATTTCTCTACTATATAAAATAAACGAGAAAACAATATGTTTTATTATTTTCATGGGACATTCTTTTTTCCTTCAATTTCTGTGTGAAATGCACGCGAACAACGTGGGTGTGGCTAGGTCTCAGCCGACTGAGACTTAACCATTCAAGGGATATAGTATGTAAAAATAATAAAAGAAAAGCTGGAAAAATTGTATGAATCTCCATGCAAAATAAAAAATATATCAACTAAGGCATAATGAAGTCTCACTCGACTGAGACTTAGTAAAACTGTATGTTTTCTGCTTGCTTTCGGTTGGGGATCCAACGCACCGTGGCCAGCCATGCACTTGTGTCTTGATGTGGAAAATAACCCTGGGAAGCCGGTCGGCTCGGACCCCTCCACAACGCCGCAGTTTTTATCTTGTCCGTTAATAAAGGTTCCATTTACATGGAGTAAATTACAGAAAACCACCACTTTAAAGGCAAGGTCTGCGAAAACCACTATAATATATTTTTTTTACAAAAACCACCGTGTCTTCCGTAATCTTTTTGCAGAAAGCACTGATCGGCGGATCGGGGTCAGTTAAGCTTGTTTATGACAGGCGGGGCCTGTTTTTTGCGCACGTGGCACCGACGGCCGTCCCGACAGCCGTTAGACGGCGTTTGACGGCGTCGTATGCCTCTGTTTGATGGACCGGTCAAAAGACCTGTCGGTGCTGCCCCCACTCCACACTCCCCACTCTGTATCGCTGCTCTCTCGCTCACTCCTCCTCTGTCTTGCTCCTTTGCTTTGCTCGCCGCACCCGCCGCCGTGTCGCCGCGCCCCCGCCGCGTCGCCATGGTGTCCTGGAGCGATGAGTCCGATAGCAGCGAGCACACCGTGGAGTACGTCACCGAGTTCGACGACGCGTAATTAAGGTAAGTTCAGATTTTAGGGTTAGTGTTTGTGATTTGGGGATTTCTTGAATGAGCTTGTTTGTCGACATGTGGAACAAATGCAGTATTCCTATGCACTACTGATCCTCGCTACCATCAAGACTCCGATTTTGAGGGACTGAAACGGAGTTGCTTGTTCTCTGCAATGAACGCCGAAGGCCGCAGAAAGGCATGTTGCTTTCAAGGAATCCACACCGGCGGGAGGTTTCTTTCTTTGTCTTTGAGAAGGTATATTGTGATTTGTTTTCTTTGGATCTGCCTTTGTTTACGCTTTCTGCCTATGTTTTCTCTAGATCTGTCTCTGTAGAGGCGGGCATTGCGTTTATTGTTAAGTTTAGTTGTATTGTTAAGTTAGGAAAGTGGATCGAAACAATTGTTTACTCTGCAAGATCTTTTCCCTTGGTCTGCTACATTGTTAAGTTAGGTCACTTTGTTTAGTGTAGCATGCTATTAATAATTTAAGACAGAATATGCATGGGTTACTGAAGCAGGACAGAGGATGCAACTTGTTTAGTATGACATGTTAGGTTATTTGATTGATTTTGTTTACTTTATAGCAGGACAACATTGTTTAAGTAGCATGAGGACATGTTAAAGTAGTCCTCTTTTCAGCTACCAAGCTCAAGCTCTGAATTTGAGGATATTAATTAAATAGTGTTGCTTGGAAGCATTCTAATGTACTTGTTTATGTTAATTCTGATTTTGTTCAGGAAGATAGAAACTGTGGATTAGTTGAATGGATTGATCCAGCTTGGCCCATCACCCTTGAGAATGCATTAACCAAGTTATAGGAGAGACAGGACTGAGGAAAATCTTATGCATTCATTTGCTGTTCATGACCTGACACAAGAGAAGAAGAAGCTGCAGGAGAGCTATGATAAGTTGGTTGAAGATGTGAATGGACTTTTGGAAGCTCAGGAAAGGAGGGCGGAGGTAGAAAGGAAAGATCTTGAAACCAACAAGCTTCAGGAGAAGTATGACATGGTTAAGAACCTAGCAGCTGCTCAAGCAAATGTCATTAGGAACATGAAGCTCAAGCTAGCTGAAGAGAGGAAGAACTTGCAGAACCACATTGATGAGTCAAGAAGACAGTTGAAGAGAGGAAGAACTTGCGAACCACATTGATGAGTGAAGAAGACAGTTGAAGAGAGCAATGTGAAGTCTGCGGGGTCAAGGCCATCATAAATGGATAAGCGGTGGTTGTGGAAGAGAAGAATGGGCAATATCATTTGGCATTTCTTGACCTTTTGCAAGTGTGTGGTTTGGCATTTCTTTGTAATGATGGTAGTTTAAATTCTATGAACTATGAGTACTTCTGAACTATGGTTATGTAATGTAGTAATCTTCAACTATGATTATGTATGGATTTGAAGTAATGCGAAATGTGGTGGTATTTGAAGGTGCTGATTGTGATCTTTAGTAAGATGCTTGCAAATTGATGATTGTGATCTTAAGTATTTTTCTGTGTAACTGGTGTTTTTTTAGCTTAGTAAGCTATTTACAGTTGTTGAATCTGATCTTAAGTGTGTTTATGCTCAAATGATGATTGTGAGCATCAAGTTGGGTCAATTAGTGGTTTGTGGCTTTTATCGACGAGGAGGCATCAAGTAGGCTCACTTATGGTTTTTTGGGTTTTTATCGACCCCGAGGCATCAAGTAGCCTCAATTAGGCTTTTTTGGCTTTTTATCGATGAGGAGGCATCAAGTAGGCCTTTTTGGCTTTTTATCGACCCCGAGGCATCAAGTAGTCTACTTTGGCTTTTTATCGACCCCAAGGCATCAAGTAGGCTCAATTAGGGTTTTGGGGGTTTTATCGACCCCGAGGCATCAAGCAGTCTTTTTTGGCTTTTTATCGACGAGGAGGCATCAAGTAGGTTTTTTTTGGCTATTTATCGACCCGGAGTCATGAAGTAGGTTTTTTTTGGCTATTTATCGACCCGGAGTCATCAAGTACGGTTTTTTGGCTATTTATCGACCCGGAGGCATCAAGTAGGTTTTTTTGGCTATTTATCGACCCGGAGGCATCTAGTAGGCTTTTTTGGCTTTTTATCGACCCGGAGGCATCTAGTAGGCTTTTTTGGCTTTTTATCGACCCGGAGGCATCAAGTAGGATTTTTTGGCTTTTTATCGACCCGGAGGCATCAAGTAAGCTTTTTTGGCTTTTTATCGGCCCCGATGCATCAAGTAACTAGAGTAGCACAACATTATCATCACAAGAGTAGCAGCGTCATCATAACTAGAGTAACACTACATTAGTTGATCATCACAGCACTACTAGAATGCCATAGTTTGACAGAAGGATCATAACTGGAGTAGTACTACATTAATTGATCAACACTTGATCATTACAGATGCGTAACCTAAGTTGGTCATTACAATGCGAACATAACTTGATGATCACTTGGTCATCAAAATAGTAGCGTGTCACAACATGATAAAGCATATTTTGGATCACAACATCAATCCCATGCTGCACTGAAGCGGTCGGTAGTCCTTGATCTTCCGGGTTGGCTTTCGACTCTCTGGGAACCACTGCTTGGTCTTGGAGGCAAGAAAGCTGCCCTTGCTCCCTTTGCGCAGCTTGAAGCCCTAGTGGTCGTAGCCTTACCCTTTGCAGCGATGGCAGATCTTGTTGATGGTGCGAGGGCGAGATGGAGTCCTCCTTGTCGGTCTTTGGTGAAGTGGCAGAAGATGGAGTTCTTCTTGCTTCTGCTGGTGCGATGGCGTAAGATGCAACCCTTCTTCTTTGGTCTTTGGTGAAGTGGCGTAAGATGCAGCCCTTCTTCTTTGGTCTTTGGTGCGGTGCCGATGAGATGCAGCCCTTCTTGCTGGTGTAGCAGAGAAGGCAGCAGTAGCAGCATCAGGTGGATAAGAAGAGGTGCTTGGCTGCAAAAAGAACACAAGTAATTCATCTTTTTGTTATATGCATAGAGAACACAAGTAATTTAGAATGGTTTGCATTGTTTGTACCTCATGCCTGTTCTTTCTCATGGATAGTGCAGGCTTCAAAGCAACATGGCAGTTGGTGTACCTATGGCCAACTTTGCTGCAATTAGAACAAGTGATTGAGGCCATCCTTGAAGTGTCTTTTGGAGCTGGCTTCTCATGTCTGCCCTTTCTTCTCTTAGTTTGTGCTCTGCCTTTGTGTTCTTTGAAGACTCGAGGGTCAATGTCTGTGACGCCCCAAGACCGGAGCTTCAGTTACCTTCCAGGGTTTCCGAGTTTTGTCGTGTGATTTGTTTTGCTTGTGCATTCATCATGTCATCTCTTGCATTGCATCATCTCATCATGCCATTTATTTTTTTTTAAAACCCAACTAAATAAATCGTATGGATTTTTCGGTCCATTTAAATCGAGGGATATTCACAATGGTGTTTTCTCTCTATAACATATCCTCCTAATATTTATGGAGCTATTATAAAATATTTCTTTAATTTGGAATTGATCATAACACACTTGCAAAATTCCCATGGCCTTTCTACTTCAAGTTTGGTCCTCAAACTTTGCCAACAATTCTTACCTCTTTTATTGAGGCTCCTCCTAAATTCTTAACATTTCTGGACTCTTCCAAAATGTTATCCTAGTCCATACCATTCGAATTAAATTCAAATGGTTTTGGATTTAAATCTTTCGGTCATGCCCACTTCTAGTTTTCCTGGTTCCAGCTCATTTTTGTGAGCCCGGGAAAATTATCCGTGTGTCCAACTTCTTCCCCTAACCTCTCTTTCTTTTCTTTCTTAATCTTCGTTTTTTTTTTCTTTTCTCTTTTCTTTTATTAGTGAGAGAGGGCCCACCAAGAACTCAAGCCCAGCCCAGTGCCTCTTAGCTCGGCAAGGCCCGACCAACCCAGTGCAGCTCTAACCCTAGGCGCCCTGCGTCGATCCACCCCTATCCTCTCGTTCCTGTCCGCCACCACACCAAGACGCAGCCGAACCCGCCTTCTCTCGATCCCATCTCCTCCTCTGCGCCCCATCTCCTCTCTCGATCCCATCTCTCCTCGGCCTCCTACACCCGTCGTCGTTCGCCCGCGCCTCCCAGCTCCGCCAACGGTGCCGAGCGCCGCTCCTCCCGGCCTCCTCGCCGCCCTTGGTGCCAGCGCCACGGGACCTCCCGCCGTCGCGCCATGGCCTGCGCCTTGCCCCTCAGCCTCGCCATCGCTTTGAGTCCGAGGGCCCCGCCTCCGTGTCTCCTTCCACGCCGCTGCCGCGCCGTTCTTGTCGGCGACCGCCAGAGGGCGCTGCCTCGCGGCGTCCGTCCTCACGCCGCCACTCGAGACTCGCCTCTGTTTCCGCCGCCGCCAACAGCATCTCCGTCGGAGCCACGTCCGCTGCGCCAAGCCCCTGCCTGCTGCTGGCGCCGGTGCCAAGCCGACCCCCCTGCCTCGTCCTCGTCACCTCCGACCACCAGGAGTTCTACTAGAAGCCTGGACCCCCGCCGTGAAGCTCCATGCCGCACCCCGGCATCCTGCGCCAGCGTCCAGCAGCTCGAGCGGTCCTCGCTGACCTCCCGAGGTAGGGCCTTGCAAGTTCCTCGATGCCCTTCAGATTCATCCAGACCGGCAAGTTCGACCTCGGCGCCAAGTTCGTTTTCAGATCGGTTCGACTACCTCCGATGTGGTTTTCGGCAAGTACCTAGAGGCCACAGTAACGCCAAGTACCATGCCATCCATGTTCGTCTACGGAACGTGTACGACTACCATCGCCGAGATCGCAAGTACCACGACAACCCCGAAGGGATTCGGACCCGTCAAGTACCTCTTCGAAAACGAACATGTACCACTACTCCCACTACCGTCACCGTGAACGACTACTTCCACGAACCGTGAACGTCTACCTCCACTACGGCCCGTGAACGTCTACGAGATGTACCACTACCATCGAACGTGAACGACTACTTCCACTACCGTCGCCGTGTACCACTACCTCCACTACTTCCCCTCCGAACTTGACCCGTTCCGGAAACGCACGCTTCAAAGGTATAACCCGAGACGACCGTCGTGGACCGAATGAATGTGTGTTGTATGAGATGCTCGAGTTTGCACCGTGCCCGGTTGTCCTTGCGATGCCCCTCTGTTGCCATGCCACCATCCCGTGGGAACCCGGAATCCGGGAGCACCCCACCATCTTGCATGACTCGCTCACGTCCACACTTTCTTTTGCACCGATATCTCCATGAGCTACCGGAACCGGAATGTTGCCGTGGCACCATTTTCGTTGTCGTTGCCGTGACACCCTTTTTCGTTTCCGCCACGACGACTAATGCTTCATAATGCTCTTGTCAACGTTTTCATAAAAATTGCATAAAGACCTGCATATGTCATCCGCATCATGATAACAACATTTAAATGTTTATAATTGCTGTTTGCATTATTTTGCATAATTGCCATGCTAAAATGATTTATTTCATAACTAAATAACCGTAGCTCGGATTTAAATAAATTATATATGCAAATGGGGTAGAAAAATGCCTGGTTTAACTTGGTGCACTTTATTTTGCTGCTTAATAACATTAAAATTGTGTTTAGGGCAGAACAGTACCTAATCCATAAATATGCACATGAGGATTTTCCGGACTTGTTGTTCGTTGTTTCCGGCCTCATTTAAACTTGCCTAGTTAGGTAGTTTTGTTGTGCTTCACCTCTTGCCATGTTAACAACATTTAATATTGTTGAGTACATAATCGGGAGAGAACTAAATAAGTGTTGTGGTGTTTCGTCGATATGCAACTCGTTGCATATTGAGCTCCACTTAACTTGTAGTGTTGTTTGTGCATACTGCCATGCCATGCATATTTAAACCGGACATGCATCATACTTGGTTGTGCATCATGCCATGGTTGTGCTTGTTGGTTTACCATGTTGTTTGCTTCTTTCCGGTTTGCTTCTCTCGTTAGCTTCGGTTTCGTTCCGGAGTTGTGAGGATTCGTTCGACTACGTCCGTTTGTCTTCTTCATGGACTTGATCTTCTTCCTTGCGGGATTTCAGGCAAGATGACCATACCCTCGAAATCACTTCTATCTTTGCTTGCTAGATGCTCGCTCTTTTGCTATGCCTATGCTACGATGCCTATCACTTGCTTATCATGCCTCCCATGTTGCCATGTCAAGCCCCTAACCATCCTTTCCTAGCAAACCGTTGTTTGGCTATGTTACCGCTTTGCTCAGCCCCTCTTATAGCGTTGTTAGCTGCTGGTGAAGATGAAGTTTGTTCCTTGTTGGAACATGGAGATGTTGTTCCTTGTTGGAACATGGAGATGTTGTTCCTTGTTGGAACATGTTTACTTGTTGGGATATCACAACATATCTTTTTTAATTAATGCATCTATATATTTGGTAAAGGGTGGAAGGCTCGGCCTTATGCCTGGTGTTTTGTTCCACTCTTGCCGCCCTAGTTTCTGTCATACCGGTGTTATGTTCCCGGATTTCGCGTTCCTTACGGTTGGGTGATTTATGGGACCCCTTGACAGTTCGCTTTGAATAAGACTCCTCCAAAAGGCCCAACATTGGTTTTAACATTTGCCACCTAAGCCTTTTTCCCTTGGGTTCTGCAGACTCAAGGGTCATCTTTATTTTAACCCCCGGACGGTGCTCCTTCGAGTGTTGGTCCGAAACGGCAGATCATGGGGCCACCACGGGCAACTCGAGGGCTGGTTTTACTCGTAGGCTGACCTATCCGGTGTGCCCCGAGACCGAGATATGTGCAGCTCCTATCATGATTTGTCGGCACATCCGGCGGCTTTGCTGGTCTTGTTTTATTGTTTGTCGAAATGTCTTGTAGTCCGGATTCCGAGATCGATCGGGTCTTCCCAGAGAAGGAATATCCTTCGTTGACCGTGAGAGCTTATCATGGGCTAAGTTGGGACACCCTGCAGGTATTATCTTTCAAAGCCGTGCCCGCGTTATGAGGCGATGGGAATTTGTTAATGTCCGGTTGTAGAAAACCCGGTTGATCTTAATTAAAATACACCAACGCGTGTGTAACTGATGGTCTCTTCTCGGCGGAGTCCGGGAAGTGAACACGGTGTTGGAGTTATGCTTGACGTAAGTAGTTTCAGGATCACTTCTTGGTCATAGTTGTTCGACCGTGCTTTTGCCTTCTCTTCTCGCTCTCATTTGCGTATAGTAGCCACCATATATGCTAGTCGCTTGCTGCAGCTCCACCTCACTACCATGTCCTACCTTTAAGCTTAAATAGTCTTGATCTCGCGGGTGTGAGATTGCTGAGTCCCCGTGACTCACAGATACTTCCAAAACCAGTTTGCAGGTGCCGATGAAACCGTGCAGGTGACACATCCGAGCTCAAGAAGGAGCTCGATGAAGATCTTGTTCATTGTGTTGTTTCGTTTCAGTCGATCAGTAGTGGAGCCCAGTTGGGACGATCGGGGATCTGTGTAGCATTTGGGGTATCTTCTTATATTTTGGTTCCGTAGTCGGACCTTGTTTGTATCTGTATGATGTAATGCTTTACTCATGTATTGTGTGAAGTGGCGATTGTAAGCCAACCATGTATCTCTTTTTCCCTTATGTATTACATGGGTTGTGTGAAGATTACCTCACTTGCGACATTGCTTTCAATGCGGTTATGCCTCTAAGTCGTGCTTCGACACGTGGGAGATATAGCCGCATCGAGGGCGTTACAATGTCCCTACTGTCTGTCTTTGGCCACATGTCAGGGCCAGGTACTGGATAGATTATGGGACTGTATGCAGCCTTGTACATTGGTTTTTTGAAAAAATCATGAACAAAGTCCTCTGGCTGTAACTTAGCTTTATGTATGGCGTAGACAAAGATGATTGCAAAACACTGTTGTCATATCCCACTTCCTACACCCACAAGTGTATTTCTGCAGTTAACAACATATGTTTTCTCTTCACTTGTCACTTGGTAAAGATGTGGTCCAGCCATCAAGGATTGGCGCCCTAGACCACTTCTTTTCTTCTTCTAGTTTCTCTGCATATGTAGGACAAATCTCCCATTTGACAAGATCGCTTTTGTTCTATTTGCATTGAACTTGACCATCAACTTTGTCCTAATTCCATCAACCATGGTCCTTATTGGCTTAGCCCTAACATCTAGGACCCACCTATTGAAAACCTCACTTAGATTGTTAACAACTAAGTCTGTCTTGCGCTTCACATCCATGGCATGTCCGCCCAAGTGTGTTTGGGTATTTTGCTAAGCCACACCCAAGCTGCTTCACACTGCCTTTAACTCATCCATTGCAACTTGAAAACCATGTTCAAGATATGAGCAACTTGTCTGCATCCATGTATTTTTTAATTCGCCCTCTAAACCCAAAGAATTTGAAAGTTCTGGTAGATATGCCTAAGGCAAAACCTTTGTGGGCAATTGGGGAAGACTCTATTTATGGCTTTCAAAAGACCCTGTATGAAACAAGTACAACTAAGTAACTACAACTACATGAAAGTCATAGCATCTGCATGAAAGTAACTACAACTACATGAAAGTAACTACAACTAAATATATTACCTTTTGCCTATCTGAAATGATTGTGTACTGTCCAAACTTGCCAGATTGCCCACCTATTGCCTCCCTCGGCTGGTATAGAAACCAGGTCCAGGAATTAGTGTCCTCCTTGTCTACAATTCCAAAAGCAATGGAAAAAATGTTGTTGTTCCGCTTCCAGTAGCAGCTAGGATTTGTTGACCAGTAGTGAGCTTTATGAAGCATCCATCCAAACCTTTAGCACAAATAATTAGTACTTGAAAGAACATACAAGTGGCATAAACAACAATACAAGGCAGTTACCTATGAATGGTCTGCAGGCATTGAGGAACCCTTCTTTGCATCCATTCAGGCAGATGAACAGTCCATGAAACCTAGGGTTCTTGCTAGGATGCTCCCTAATATGTTTTGTTGTCACAATACATCTAGAACATGGATTTGTGTCTAGGACAGCCTGTAAATAATCCCTAATCCTGGTGTATTGGGCCTTTTGATCTCCTAAAACAACATTCTTTGTTGCCTTCCTAGCCACAGAGGCCATGTGGGTTGAAATATCCACTCCATACTTGCTCTTTGCAGTGTTAATTATTGTTGTTATTGTTGTGTTAGGGTCATTCCTCACTGCCTCCTCACAATGTTTTGCAACCCACTTGGCGGTGACTTTGGTGCTCTCTGACACAGAAGGGCATGTGTGCACCAAATACACCTTTCTAATGGTAAATGTCTTCTCATTTGCAATCTGAGAAGCTGCTATATAAAAAGGGCATTGCTCATCTATGCACTGTGCTATAACCCTGCCACTGCAGTTTCTGTGGTACTCATAGTTCCTGTTCTGTGATATGTGCAGGGTTTGGAGTGCAGTTCTGAACTGGTACACATCAATGAAGCAAAGATGCTTCACAAATTGGTCTTGTGGGTCAGCTCTGTCCTCATCATACCATAACCTTGGCTTCAACTTCTTTGCTCTGCTCTTTCTACCATTGGGCAACACATAAGCCATTGCCTCAGCACCATCATCATCTTCCAAACCCAGGTCTAATGGATTTTTGTCCTCATCATCTGATGGTATCCAGTCATCCTCAAAAAATTGCTCTACACTTCCATGTAATCTGCTAGTTAGCCCTTTTCTCTCTCTCTCTTGGCCTTATTCTTCTTCTCAATATGTTGATCGCTCTCTTGCTCCTCTTCATTTTGTTGCTCCCCTTGCACCACTTCCTCCACTTCCTCCAATTCCTCCAATTCCTCCTCCTCTTGATCATCATCATCCTCTTCTTCACCTGATGGATCATACAGTTCCTCCTCCTCATCTGTAGACCACATATCCTCAACATCTGTGTCCCCTTCATAATGCAGTAATGGATCATCCTCTGTTTTTTCATTTCCTCAAGCCTAGCAAGGATATCCCCATATTCTGACAAATTATCATCATCACTATCTTCTTCATTGTCCATAACTACAGCTTTCCTTTTCAAATGAGTGGCCTTCTCTTTTTCTTTCTCATTCTTCCTAAACATTGCAATTTCCTTTCTCCTTCTCTCCTCCATAACTTTTTCTGTTTGCAGTTGCTCCTCTGAATTGTTTGTGCTCTGTTGTGTTTGAAACTGTATTGGTCTTGGTTCTTCTCTTTGGTACTCTGCTGCTGTGTGTTTGAAACTAAACTAGGATGTGCATTGAACAACACTCCTTCTTCATCTACCCGATACAGTTGGGGCTCTCCAATTTCCTGCAAAGGGATCTGTTGCTCAATAACATTAGCACTGCAATTTATATGTGCAGTTTGGGGAACTGGCCCTAACAACTGTCACATTGAAAATCTTCGCTTCATTGTACTATGTGGTCTAGAATTTCCTCCAAGATGTCATCATCCTCTATTTCTTGCATTCCTTCTATCCCTAGGCCAGGATCCTTCACATAGTACATGTAATCCCTCACCCCATATCCTTTAGTCTCTATCAGTGCAACTAGATTGTAAAATGTGATGTCTGACAACATCATAGTTCTCTCAAGATTATCTCTGTCATGAAAATGCATCCTCAATTCCCAAACCTCATCATCCAGACTGCAAATTTATAAAGAAACATAGTGGTGTATAAGTGTTCAATTATAACACTTATGAAAAAGCAGGACTGCATCAATACATAGCTTTGGGTTGCTTAAATAACCAATGTAGTACAAAGCAAAAAACTGCAATAACCCTAGCTTGGTTCATTAAGATCTCCTGCTTATAGACCATAGCTTATTTCAACTAAATAAGACACACAGAACAGCTAATTTATACATAATGAGTTAATTTCGTAAAGAAATCGTCGTAATAACAATCATAGGGCCAACAATAGGCAATGGAGATGGGGAAGGGATATCACTACACACTAACCCTAGCCCTAAAACGGGTCGATAAGTTCACGAGAAGAATGGATAAGGAAGGGATCTCACTATACACCGCCGAAGGATGAGGCGATGTGGTGGCTTCCATTGGGATCCGCCTTCACCGCCAAGCTGCAAAAGATCTAGCCGCCAGCGTATTCCACCGAATACTCCACCTCCGCATCTCGCGTCGCCTTGCTAGGGTTCGAGCTCCCGAGCTCACCGCTGGTCGGGATCCGCGTCGCTGCGCCCTCGCCGGAGGACCGCCGCCGCCAACACCGCCGCTTTCGCGGAGTAGTCATCGCCTCGCGACGAGAGGAGGGAGAGCGGCGGGAGAGTGGGGAGAAGGCATACGAGGAGGAGAGCGGCGGCGGGAGAAGAGGGGAGAAACGAGCAGATGGGGATGGAGGCATACTGGCGCCGTCAAACGCCGCTTAACGGTGTCGGACGGCCGTCGGTGCCACGTCGCGCAAAAACGGGCCCGCCATCATAAACAAGCTTAATCGACCCGATCCGCCGATCGGTGCTTTCGCAAAAAGATTACGGAAGACACGATGTTTTCTGTAAAAAAAATGTATTGTAGTAGTTTTCGCAAACCTTGCCTTTAAAGTGGTGGTTTTGTGCAGTTTACTCATTTACATGACATGATTGGGGAGATTAATTATGCTGGCGGCCCTGACATGCCGCCACGTGGGCAGCCACAACACAACGAGACCCGCCCGCTCCGACTGTCGGCAGGGGGCGTCATCACCGCGGCGCTGTACGTACACCACTGTATATATCCCGCCGCATCGCCGCAATGGCAGCCGCGCCCCTTTCATTTTTACGGCGTCGCTCTCCCGCAGCCGCGAGCCAGCAGGAGCAGGTAGGCAACGGACGATCTTCTTCCCGTCACATTTCACGCACGTGAACGCGGCATGTACGCCCGCCCGCAGGCACCGGTAAGGTAAGCGCGGTCGCACTCCACAGCGCCGCAAAACTCGCGCGGCGCACCCCCAGCCGTCCGCCCGTTGGTGCGAACAGAGACGCGCTGCCGACGCGACGCGGCGCTTTGCCCCGCCGGCGATTTAGCGGCGCGCCATCGGCCCGAATCTCTACTACAGTACTACTGTGCTCCGTATCTTTCGTCTCGCTATCGGCCACGCGCGCGCTCGGGATCGCAATCGCATCGGTCCAGCCAGCAGATCGCCGCCGCTCTTGAGGCACAATGCAGCTGGTGGAACAGACTCGGGGCGACAGCGACCCCGACCTGATCGTTTACGTGGCTCACTCTACTCCGACACTACTCTATTTCTAGGGCGGCCAGGGTCCGTGGATCTGGCCACCTAGATCGGCTCGGATATCTATCTATGGTCTATCTGTCTATCTCCAGCCGCTTTTTCGACGACCAAGTGTCAAGTGTGTGTGTGCCGCGCAGGCGCTCCACGTAGCCGCCCACGGCGCTGTGCGCGGGCGGCACCGCGCGACAGGCCCCGTCGATCCGGGGGTTGCGATCGCCAAACCAAAAAGACGATGGATTTTATATGATGCCGTGGCGGAAAGCGGGGCCGCCGCCGCACTGGTTTATTATTCCGGCGGCGGGGGGCGACAGAGCCGGGTTGGGAAATATGCATTTTGTTTGCTGTTGCTGTTGTGTTTTTGACCTCCGGATGGATGCATGCGCTTACTAAAAACGCTTAACATAATAGAGCCGTGTGCCTCTCGCCTTGATCTTGTCCCCCGAATTCAACTGCATCACTCTTCAAGTCTTCATCCTGCTAGTACCCCCGCCCCCGCCCTACCTATTATGCTCCGCTGCTGATGCTCAACTTCTGGGTTCTGATCATCCAGCAGCATTGCGAAACCCTGCTTCGCACGTGGTTTTTAACTCCTGCGGCATGGCATCGGTCCCCTGCTTATGGGTTACGAAAGCATCGTCCGGCCAGAACAACTTGGGTGAAAATGGAACGGCATCTGCCATTATTTGTACCTTGTGTACTAGGTGCACGTTGTCTCGTCTCTTTCCGTACCACCTTGCTTTTGTTTTCAAGAACCCGATAGCACCTTCTTTTTAACAGAGTACAACCACCAATTGCTCACACACACACACACTTAACCCTATGAACCCACGCACACATACCATATCTCTATGAGCACCTCCGAGATACCGAGCCAACACAACATCTTATTCCAGACACATTTACGCCAAATCTAGAAACTGTATTTGTGTACGGCAAAACATTGTACAACACTTAACATCAGTGGTTCAGAAAGCAGGCGCACTGCTCTTGGTACATCGGTCAGCGCGTGCGTGCGTGCGACTGCCACTGATCCAGGCGAACTAATTACACATGTAAGCCAATCAGAGGGGGTTCCACCTATCTAAATTTCCACGCAAAACGACCATGACAAAAACTAAAGGAGCTGCTGCCTAGTGGGCCCAAATGCCTAACTACATGCACAGATAAACACCATGGCTTTTACTCCACGCCCAATTTGACGGAACCGTCCTTCACAAGCTTCATGCTAAGGCTGTTGAATCTGCCTCTCGAGTAGTGCCGTGATGCCTTTCTCCAGTCTGTGCCTGTCTTCATCATCGCCACGAATTCGTCGTAGCTAATTTTGCCATCCTACAGATGATGCCAAGAAAAGCAGATGATCTTTTAGTCAATCAGAAACGATGCTGGCTTTACGAGGCAGTACAAGAGAATCACCACCTTATCGGTGTCAACTTCTTGCAGTATGTCATTCACAACTTCCATGCTATCAGCTGCTCCGTCATCCTTCAGAGCCTCTCGAAGCTCGTCCGGCTCGATGTAACCATTGCCATCCTTGTCGAAGAATAAGAAGGCCCGCCGAAGGTGCTCGTCATTTGCCATCCTTTGCAGATGAAGAGAGACAGCTAGAAATTCGGCATAATCTAGTACTCCTTTACCGTTTGTATCCACCTGTTTGTCAACCATACGTGGTCAATAAAACGTGCCGAGTATACCATTACGAACTAATGCGAGTAAATCCGAGAATTTATCCTAGCTTTGTCTACTGCCCTCCCTGTGCCAAATAGTTATACCGCTCCTAATTGCAACCATCAACTCAAACAAACATAACCCCTCATATGATACCATGGACAAATGAATTGACAATCTCAATCCACCCAAGAAAACTCAACAAATCGCATGTCTCATGGTAAAAAAAATGGTCTAATGATAGACTGATAGGATAGTATATAATGATGAAATCAAGGTAAAATTACCAGGCAAACATCAAACAGAGAGGCAATAAGTTATTTCAAGCAGGATCAGAAAGTGAGTCGACACACTGTCATTAACTGGACAAGGCCGTTACATGTAAGTATGCAGATGATACAAACTAAAACAGTTACTCTACGTCTGATGCATTTTTTTTAGAAAAGGACGTCTGATGTAAATGATGCAAACCAAAACCATTATGGTTGCTAAATGGAATGAGTACTCAATACTAGCTTCTCTAGCTTTTGTCAGCTAGAAGGGAATGAGTCACATGAACCTAGGCCAAGTGGCGAGCTAGAATAAATATCCATTGGGAATTTTCATTTCTAGTCTGGCGAGAAATGTCAAACACATCAAGCTGTACACTGAATGTAAAATACATGAGCAACTAAGGGGCTAAGTCAAATAGTTGCACCAAATCACCACCAGATACAAAAGTTTGACATGTTAAACAATGGAATAGCATCTAAAAAGCAACTGGCAGAAGGAAATGGATAGCCCAAACAGCATATTTGATGAGAAAGGTTGTGTACCATACTACCATCATGGAAAAGCACTAAGAAACAGCTGCTGAGGTCACAAGTTTGAGCCATCTTAATTTTAACTTGTTTTTGAAACTGCTGATCTAATTGAATTAATTCGACCACATTTATTTACCCTACAATATAAGAGGGACTAATATATAGATGGCCTACCAATGGATGCAAAATTGAAACAGTCATCGTAGTGATTTGAACATTTGTTAGCGGTGGGATCATTTAACATTCCACTGAAATTCCATGATGATCTGGCAAATGAAAATGAAAGACCTAGAGGGCAAGGACACCTGAGGCTTAGATGATATTGCCTTTTCTACGTGATTCTTTGCTGTATATCAAATCTTTTGGAGCTACACATAGTTTAACCAAAACTATCACAAAAACACATGGCTGTCTATTTCGTACACTTAAAAGTTTGGTTTGACGCAAATTTCGTGGCAGATGAACCCTTCACCATACACGAGACGAATTTTGGCACATAATTGAATGTCCAGTGGGCCAGATGACCGCACTTATTGACATACCTATCACGGATGTACAGTTTTAACAAATTCTCATGAAAACTCCATAAAAGTGTAGTTTGCTTTCATGAATTTACTCCTTTCGATAGCAATGCTCCCCAAATATGTGGTTTGTTAGACACCAATTGATCTTCTAGGAAAATAGACACATGTCTTGCCTCACGTTTTTTTTAAAATAAAGAATAGAGAATAAAGTTTAAATTCCTTGCAATACTTACAGCTTCAATAAGCATCTGCACTTCTGATTCCGCAAGGTGAGAGCCAAATTTTGCTATCCCACTCTTCAATTCTTCACAAGAGACAATGCCATCATTGTCAGTATCCATTGCCTTAAACATCTCCTTTATATCCTCAACTTCCTCAGCTGACAAATGATCAGCGATGACCTGGTAAAAAGTTATACACCATATATGTCACACGACAAGTAAATTGTCATGGCAATGACTTGCAAAATAGTTGAGCAGACCAGGGTGGAAAGGTTAAATGAGCTAGGTGCATACTCTTAGAGCTCTTCTTTTGAATCTATTCATTCTCGAAAATTGCTTAAGCCTTGACTTGACAATATCTCCAAGAGGAACATTTGGAGCTTTCTTAGCATTTTGAAGCCAATGGTGCTCTGTGAAATAAAAGTTGATACCATGAAATTACTTAACACGGACGTATAACAAACCAGGGGAAAACAGATGAATAAGAATTCAGAAATACTGACAAAAAAGACAAAGATGCTTAAGAAGCGTTTCCACACTCGAAAAGAATATGAGCTAACGTAACTTCAAGTTACAAAGCAGACCACAATTTTGATCCTAATATTCTTTCAGGCTGTAGTACAAATAATAAAATGCCCAAGCGCATCCGGATGACTGAAATTGGTCTATGTTTTGTTTAACATGTGCGCTTAGGTGAAGAAGTGTCTGATCTCAAAACTCTGAATTCTGAAACAACAGAGCTGATTAAGCACAAGTTTTAAGATGGAGAATTTCAGGTGCTCTTCTGTTGAAGTTTATGCTTATAGATTCTGCAATGCAGCAAACTATCTGACACAAAAAAAATTGTAACGTGTGCTTCAGATAGGCAGATAAAATCAACACAGAGACTTCAGGGTTGGTTACCAAGTCTGTGTGGCAAACAAGTCTGTATTTATGAAGTACTCCCTCTGTAAATTAATATAAGATCTTTTAGATCACTAAAGTAGTGGTCTAAAGGTATTATATTAGTTTACAGAGGGAGTAACTTGAAACTCAAATATGACCTCCGTCCCAAATTACTTGTCTTAGATTTGTCTAGATACGGATGTATCTAACACTAAAATGTAGACAAATCTGAGACAAGTAATTCGGGACAGAGGGAGTGCTTCATATCAGATTTACACATGTAGTACATGACAACTTGAAATTCAATTACTCCAGAGTTATAGATGTAGTACATGAAAAAACTTGAAACTTCACAGTTACTTCAGAGCCACCATGATCATCAATTCAGGCGGCTAATTAATGCACATGCGCCGTGCTGTTTCGGTCATTCCACATTGCATTAACGGCTAAAATGGATGGTAAATGCTAAAATGCAACGGCAGCGGCAAAACCATAAAAAGAACTAACGGAACTGTGGAATTTTCATAATTAAACAGAAAGTAATGGCATGGCCATAATTCCAGACGAGACTAGTGGCACTGACATAAATTTCCATGGGTAGATTCTGGCATGATGCTATATTTCTGGAAGGACCAGAAATGAAAAATGTGGAGTTTTACAGTGGCAATTACTGACCACTGAACTGAATAGTTTCTGCAGGGAAGTAGGCAAGAAGCATAAGTGTGGCATGTACATACCAAGAACCTGCTTTGCAGTTAACCTGAGCTTTGGATCTGGTTCCAACATACGTCGAACCAAATCTTTAGCATTTTCCGATACATTAGGCCAGGGTTCCCGCTTAAAATCGATATTTCCACGAAGAATAGCTTGTGCTACCCCTTGTTCGGTCTCTGCAATATTTTCATGTAAGCTTTCATGAAGAAGAGTAAAGATAAAGGCATAAAGCCAATGACAGATAAGGTTTGAATTAATGTAGTACCAGCCCAAAAAGGAGGAACTCCACATAGTAAAATATATAAGATAACCCCGGCACTCCATATGTCTATTTCCGGTCCATAGTTTCTCTTCAATACTTCGGGAGCCATGTAATAAGGGCTTCCAACAATTTCTGAAAACTTTTCACCTGAAAAAAATAACACATAACGAAAGATTCAGATGAAAATATATCACTTTCTTTCTAAAAAGGCACACTGTGCAATCGCTGTATATCAACAACATTGCTAGCGACGCTACAAGGTTTTATTTCAGGAACGGACTATGGCGCGACGAACAGAGAGCGTAAATCGCCCAGTACCACGGTCCACTCGACGTCTGCAAAGCACTCAACACCCGTAGTACACGGCAGTACGACGTATGATCAGATGGTGTGGGAGTGCATCACGCCGGAGACCATTTTCCTATCGTTCGCAATGGGGTTTCCTTGTTATTTTATTGTTTTATCTTACTTATCTACACCCTAAGTCCCAACCAGTAAGCATACTTGATAAGCTATGATCACTACTGGTGTTTAAGTGTCACTGTGAGGATGAACTGCTCACGTGAATAATACTGCCTAGATTACAATTACTTTTCTTATCTATAAGATTTGGTATGAGTTGGTTCCTTACATTATCTCATAGGGTTTGGTTGACACGCATTCTCTACATGAAGATAAAGGACAGGATTGTATCTCCAAAATTAAGTCAAATGGAAGACACACCATCCATCCCCTTGTCCTAAAACCCCCTCTCCTCCATTTGCTCTCAGATCCAGATCCTGTCAGTATGGTAGATACATCCAGCATCCCTTCCTAAACTGTAATAATTTCAGTGTTATATAATTTATCCTAAAGTACAGCCCACTAAGCTCATCTCACACTGAAGAGCTGAATGTATTCAGTGCAAAATGGCTAAATCATGGACCTAGAAGTAGTAGGCTGACACTAGAGACATCCTAGATCATGGACCTAAAGCACCAAACACAGAACCCACAACATGATGTTCAGCAAACCAAATAATCGAGGCTAAATCAACTGCATAGAGGGTTGACATTGAACTAATGCCATATCAATCCAAATAGCGGAGTAAAAGTGATGCATATACATTATCCACTTGGTTGGATACTCCAGAATCCTGCCTTCAAAATACTAGCTACAGTCGCATTCGCTAGCCTACCCAAATTCCTTCCGATAATTCTAAGTTCTGAATGAAAGAGACACCAACCAAGCAACGGCATTCAGCTACCGGGATGTCCATTGCCAGCACTCCGCCTAAGACTAAGAGAGTCCATTAAACCAATATAAATCCCGCCATGTTTTGTTTTTTTATTCATCCAGAAATGCAGATTCTCCCAAATTGGGAAACGGATCTAAGATTCCAGTCCAGGGGGGTTGGCTCACCGGGCTTGAAGAAAATGGAGAGGCCGAAATCGATGGCCTTGAGCGGCGAGTTCTCCTTCTTGTTGGCGAAGAGGAAGTTCTCGGGCTTGAGGTCCCGGTGGATGACGCCGTGGCGGTGGCAGAGCTGCACGACCTCGACGATGGTGCGGGTGACGTTGGCGGCGGCGCGCTCCGTGTAGTGGCCCCTGGCGACGATGCGGTCGAAGAGCTCGCCGCCCTCGCAGAGCTCCATGACGAGGTGCACGGCGCCCTCGTCCTCGCACGCCTCCCGCAGCGCCACGATGCTGTGGCTGCGGGGCAGGTGGCGCATGATGGCCACCTCCCGCCGCACGTCCTCCACGTCGACGGGGGTGCGCAGCTTGCGCTTGGAGATGGACTTGCAGGCGAGCTGCTCCTTGGTTTCCCGGTCGACGCAGAGGTACGTGACCCCGAACTCGCCGCGCCCCAGCTCCCGGTCCAGCAGGTACTTGTCGTCGATCCCGCCGATGAAGTCGCACCCCTCCTCGCCCAGCACGGCCAGCCGCTTCTGCCCGCCTCCCCCGCCGGTCCCCGCGGCGCCGCTCCGGGGCTGGTGCGGCTTATTCTTCCTGGCGGCGGCGGAGGCGGGGAAGTGCGAGGACTTGACGTCCTCCCGCGCGGCGGCGGCCGGCGAGCGGCAGCAATTGCCCATGGCCGCGCGCGGGGATCAGCGGGGAGGGGGGCTAGGGTTTGTACGGCATTGCCCGGCTGGGGCGCTGGGTTGGGGGAGAAGGAGAGAATTGAAGGGCGCTCGCTCTACTCTACCGTCTACTCTGCCAGCGGAGAGAGCCTACACGCGGAGGGAGGCAGGCGGACAGGGAGGGAGTAGAGGAGCAGTAACTGAGTCTGGGTGTGCAACGGTATGGCGGGGGACGCGTAGCGATGGATGGGGGGCGGCAGGCAGCTTCGCGCGCACGCCGACGAGGGCGGAGCGGCGGGGGCCGTTCGGGCGCGCGTGTGCGTGACCGGTGGGGTCTTGGCGCTTCTGGGTCCGTTTCCGGGTGCGGCTTGCGGTTCGGCGGTGCGGGGTGGGGGGTTTGACTGCGCCCGCGGCGAGAGAAAAGAGGGGGATGGCGTGGCGTCACTCCTTTTGTTTCTCTTTTCTTCCTCAAGATTTGCCGTTGCACACACGCAATGGAGTGCCATATCAGAGAAACAAAATATGTAGTATTTTTTATAGCACAGAAAAATTAATAATATTATGTACTGGGAATTTGTCTAAAGCTTTGGAATCTTTCCTGTAATTGGAACTACAAATTTGTGTTTGTGTGAAAGTTACGAAGTTGGGTAGTAGGACCATGACTTTCCAAGCATGTATGGCAGGAACTGAAACAAGAAAGCTAAGGTACAGTGCACTGGGCTTTTCGGGAGATTGTTGGATTGAACGAGACATGAGAAAGCGACTGCGTGTGGGATTTATGGAGGATGAAGACCAGTGCACGGAAATATTTATATGTGTAATCAAGATATTAATTCATGAAATCGTCGTGTCATTTAAGCATTTGCTATGCTATTGATTCCTGAAATCAGCTTATCATTTGCTATGCTATCTTGCAAGATAGCGGAGCCCAGCTCTTCCATATGGCTTTATATGACTGGAACCGGATCCCTCCCTCACAGAACATTTTGTAAGCCGAGGCCGCTGTGTATTTCCTGTCCACACACCACTCCCAAACAGGCGTATCCTCCTGATTCGAGATTGGATGTACCTCAATCAGCACTTTCCATAGTTGGATGAATTGTGCCAATTCATCTGTGGACATTTCACCTGTGATATATCCATAGTTCAAGCATGGGATAACAAACCCTCCTGCACCACTCTTCTGTTCCTCACTTGGGTCTTGACTTTGAGCACGATCGAGGGTGCCACTTCTGCAATGCATGCACCGTTGATCCATCTGTCCTTCTAGAACAGAATCCGAGCTCCATCTCCTAGCTCCCACTTAACTAAACTGTTGAACGCTTGCTGTACATTACGATCCGGCGTCAAGCTGAGTCCCTGCCACGGCCGTGAACTATCTGTTCTTCTTAACCATTCCCACCGCAAGCGTAGCGCAAGGCCGTGTTTGCCCAAGTCCATCACTCCTAGCCCTCCAAGGTATTTTGGTTTGCACATTCTCTGCCAAGATACCACGCACTTGCCAGCGCTGACTTCCTCCGAGCCCGCCCAAAAGAAGGCTCTGCAACCCTTGTCTACCTTGTCCAAAGCCCACTTAGGTGCTTCCGAAACAATCAGATGGTGTGTAGGTCTAGCACGCATCATTTGGTTGACTAGAATAAGCCTGCCCGGTCTAGTGATCATTCCCCTTTGCCATCCCGGCAATATTTTGATTGCAGCGTCCACCAAATGTAATGTACAAGCCAACAATAAGGCAACACCCCAATACAACACTACACTCGTAAGAGCTGTTGGGGAACGTAGTAATTTCAAAAAAATTCCTACGCACACGCAAGATCATGGTGATGGCATAGCAACGAGAGGGGAGAGTATTGTCCACGTACCCTCGTGAGACCGTGGCGAAGCGTTATGACAACGCTGTTGATGTAGTCGTGCGTCTTCACGATCCGACCGATCCAAGTACCGAACGTCTGGCACCTCCGAGTTCAAAGACACGTTCACTCGATGGCGATCCCCGGCTCCGATCCAAAGCGTCGGGGATGAGTTCTCACAAGACGACGGCGTGGTGGCGATGATGATGCTCTACGGCGCGAGGCTTCGCCTAAACTCATGACGATATGACCGAGGTGGAATATGGTGGAGGGGCACCGCACATGGCTAAGGAACGATCCGTAGATCAACTTGTGTGTCTGGGGTGCTCCCGCCTATATAAAGGAGGGAGGGAGGGCGCGGCCCCCCAAGGGTGCGCTGGAGGAGTCCTACTCCCACCGGAGTAGGACTCCCCCTCTTGCCTTGTTGGAGAAGGAAGGGGAAGGGAAAGAGGAAGGGGCGGCGCCTCTCCTGTCCTATTCGGACTAGGGGAGGGCGCGCGGCCTGCCCTGGCTGGCCCTCCTCTTCTCCCACATGGCCCACTAAGGCCCATTAACCCCGGGAGGTTCCGTAACCCGGTGTTAAATAAAATCCCGATTTCACGGAACCATTCCGATATCAAATATAGGCTTCCAATATATCAATCTTTATGTCTCGACCATTTCGAGACTCCTCGTCATGTCTGTGATCACATCCGGACTCGAACAAACTTCGTACATCAAAACTTGTAAACTCATAATAAAGCTGCCATCGTAACGTTAAGCGTGCGGACCCTACGGGTTCGAGAACTATGTAGACATGACCTAGAACTATTCTCGGTCAATAACCAATAGCGGAACCTGGATGCCCATATTGGTTCCTACATATTCTCTGAAGATCTTTATCGGTCAAACCGCATAACGATATCGTTGTTCCCTTTGTCATCGGTATGTTACTTGCGAGATTCGATCGTCGGTATCCAATACCTAGTTCAATCTCGTTACAAGCAAGTCTCTTTACTCGTTCAGTAATACATCATCTCGCAACTAACTTATTAGTTGCAATGCTTGCAAGGCTTATGTGATGTGTATTACCGAGAAGGCCCAGAGATACCTCTCCAGACAATCGGAGTGACAAAACCTAATCTCAAAATCGCCAACCCAACATGTACCTTTGGAGACACCTGTAGTACTCCTTTATAATCACCCGATTCGTTGTGGCGTTTGGTAGCACCAAAGTGTTCCTCCGGTAAACGGGAGTTGCATAATCTCATAGTTACCGAACATGTATAAGTCATGAAGAAAGCAATAGCAATATACTAAGCGATCAAGTGCTAGGCTAACGGAATGGGTCATGTCAATCACATCATTCTCCTAATGATGTGATCCCATTAATCAAATAACAACACATGTCTATGGTTAGGAAACATAACCATCTTTGATTAATGAGCTAGTCAAGTAGAGGCATACTAGTGACTTATATGTTTGTCTATGTATTCACACATGTATCATGTTTCCTGTTAATACAATTCTAGCATGAATAATAAACATTTATCATGATATGAGGAAATAAATAATAACTTTATTATTGCCTCTAGGGCATATTTCCTTGAGTCTCCCACTTGCACTAGAGTCAATAATCTAGATTACACAAGAATGATTCTAACACCCATGGAGTCTTGGTGCTGATCATGTTTTGCTCGTGGAAGAGGCTTAGTCAACGGGTCGCAACATTCAGATCCGTATGTATCTTGCAAATCTCTATGTCTCCCACCGGACTTGGTCCCGGATGGAATTGAAGCGTCTCTTGATATGCTTGGTCCTCTTGTGAAATCTGG
Organism: Aegilops longissima; assembly: GCA_021605205.1. Taxonomy (NCBI): domain Eukaryota; kingdom Viridiplantae; phylum Streptophyta; class Magnoliopsida; order Poales; family Poaceae; genus Aegilops; species Aegilops longissima. Next base: position 588,673,050 of record CM038678.1, on the reverse strand, counting down.
ATTCCTTTGCCAAGGCAATTGCACCAATATTGTCACGAGAAGATCTTCATTGGTCCCGATGCACTAGGTATGACACCTAGATCGAAATGAACTCTTTCATCCGACTCCTTCATTTGCTGCTTCGAAGCAGCTATGTACTCCGCTTCACATGTAGATCCCGCCACGACGCTTTGTTTAGAACTGCACCAATTGACAGCTCCACCGTTTAATAAAAATATGTATCCGGTTTGCGATTTAGAATCGTCCGGATCGATGTCAAAGCTTGCATCGGCGTAACCATTTACGACTAGCTCTTTGTCACCTCCATATCGAGAAACATATCCTTAGTCCTTTTCGTATTTCAGGATGTTCTTGACCGTTGTCCGATGATCCACTCTGGATTACTTTGGTACCTTCCTGCCAAGCTTATTGCTAAGCATACGTCAGTCTGGTACACAGCATTGCATACATGATAGAGCCTATGGCTGAAGCATAGGAACATCTTTCATTTTCTCTCTATCTTCTGCGTGGTGGGCATTGAGTCGACTCAATTTCACACCTTATGTCTGAGTAAAAATCCTTTCTTTGCTCGATCCATTTTGAACTTTTCAAAACTTTATCAAGGTATGTGCTTTGTGAAAGTCCAATTAAGCGTCTTGATCTATCTCTATAGATCTTGATGCCCAATATGTAAGCAGCTTCACGAGGTCTTTCATTGAAAAACTTTTATTTAAGTATCCTTTTATGCTATCCAGAATTCTATATCATTTCCAATTAATAATATGTCGTCCACATATAATATCGAAATGCTACTGAGCTCCCACTCACTTTCTTGTAAATACAAAGCTTCTCCAAAAGTCTCATATAAAACCATATGCTTTGATCACACTATCAAAGTGTTTATTCCAACTCGAGAAGCTTGCACGGACCATAAATTGATCATTGGAGCTTGCACACTTTGTTAGCACCTTTTGGATCAACAAAATCTTCGGTTGCATCATATACAACTCTTCTTCTAGAAATCCATTCAAGAATGCAGTTTTGACATCCATTTGCCAAATTTCATAATCATAAAATGCAGCAATTGCTAACATGATTCGGACAGACTTTAGCATCGCTACGGTGAGAAAGTCTCATCGTAGTCAACCCCTTGAACTTGTCGAAAACCTTTTGCAACAAGTCGAGCTTTATAGACAGCTTACATTACCATCGGCGTCGGTCTTCTTCTTAAAGATCCATTTATCCTCAATGGCTTGCCGATCATCGGGCAAGTCAACCAAAGTCCATACTTTGTTTTCATACATGGATCCCATCTCAAATTTCATGGCTTCCACCATTTTGCGAATCTGGGCTCACCATCGCTTCTTCATAGTTTGTAGGTTCACCATGGTCAAGTAACATGACTTCGAATAGGATTACCGTACCACTCAGTGCGGATCTTACTCTAGTTGACCTCGTGAGTTCGGTAGAAACTTGATCTAAAGTTTCATGATCATCATCATTAACTTCCTCACTAATTGGTGTAGGTGTCACAGAACCGATTTAAGTGATGAACCATTTTCCAATAAGGGAGCTGGTCTGTTACCTCATCAAGTTCTACTTTTCTCCCACTCACTTCTTTCGAGAGAAACTCCTTCTCTAGAAAGGATCCATTCTTAACAACGAATGTCTTGCCTTCGATCTGTGATAGAAGGTGTACCCAACTGTTTCCTTTAGGTATCCTATGAAGACACATTTTTCGATTTGGGTTCAAGCTTATCGGGTTGAAGTTTTTCACATAAGCATCGCAGCCCCAAACTTTCGAAGCGACAACTTTGGTTTCTTGCCAAACCATAGTTCATAAGGAGTCGTCTTAGCGGATTTTGATGGTGCCCTATTTAACGTGAATGCGGCCGTCTCTAAAGCATAACCCCAAAACGATAGCGGTAAATCGGTAAGAGACATCATAGACCGCACCATATCTAGTAAAGAACGATTACGACGTTCGGACACACCATTAGGCTATGGTGTTCCAGGTGGCGTTAGTTGCGAAACTATTCCGCAATTTTTCAAATGTAGACCAAACTCGTAACTCAAATATTCTCCTCCACGATCAGATCGAAGAAACTTTGTTTTCTTGTTACGATGATTTTCAACTTCACTCTGAAATTCTTTGAACTTTTCAAATGTTTCAGATTTATGTTTTATTAAGAAGATATACCCATATCTGCTTAAATCATCTGTGAAGGTGAGAAAATAACGATATCCGCCACGAGCTTCAACATTCATCGGACCACATACATCTGTATGTATGATTTCCAACAAATCTGTTGCTCTCTCCATAGAACCGGAGAACGGTGTTTTAGTCATCTTGCCTATGAGGCACGGTTCATAAGTACCAAGTGATTCATAATCAAGTGATTCCAAAAGTCCATCAAGATGGAGTTTCTTTATCGCTTTACACCGATATGACCTAAACGGCGAGTGCCACAAATAAGTTGCACTATCATTATTAACTTTGCATCTTTTGGCTTCGACATTATGAATATGTGTATTAATACTATCGAGATTTAATAAAATAGACCACTCTTCAAGGGTGCATGACTATAAAAGATATTACTCATATAAATAGAACAACCATTATTCTCGATTTAAATGAATAACCGTCTCGCATCAAACAAGATCCAGATATAATGTTCATGCTCAACGCCGCACCAAATAACAATTATTTAGGTCTAAAACTAATCTCGAAGGTAGATGTAGAGGTAGCGTGCGACCGCGATCACATCGACTTTGGAACCGTTTCCCACGCGCATCGTCACCTCGTCCTGGCCGCTGCTCGCTTATTCCGTAGTCTCTGTTTTGAGTTGCAAATATTAGCAATGAACCAGATCAAATACCCAGTGCTACTACGAGCTCTAGTAAGGTACACATCAATAACATGTATATCACATATACCTTTGTTCACCTTGGCATCCTTCTTATCCGCCAAATACTTGGGGCGGTTCCGCTTCTGATGACCAGTTTGCTTGCGGTAGAAACACTCGGTTTCAGGCTTAGGTCCGACTTGGGTTTCTTCTCTTGAGCAGCAACTTTCTTGCTGTTCTTTTGAAGTTCCTTCTTCTTCCCTTGCCCTTTTCTTGAAACTAGTGGTCTTGTTGACCATCAACACTTGATGCTCTTTCTTGATTTCTACCTCCGCAGCTTTTAGCATTGCGAAGAGCTCGGGAATTGTTTTGGTCATCCCTTGCATATTATAGTTCATCACGAAGCTCTTGTAGCTTGGTGGCGATGATTGGAGAATTACATCAATGACACTATCATCCGGAAGATTAACTCCCAGTTGAATCAAGTGATTATTATACCCGCACATTTTGAGTATATGCTCACCGATGAACTATTCTCCTCCATCTTGCAGCTATAGAACTTATTGGAGACTTCATATCTCTCAATCCGGGCATTTGCTTGAAATATTAACTTCAACTCTTGGAACATCTCATATGCTCCATGACGTTCAAAACGTCGTTGAAGACCGGTTCTAAGCCGTAAAGCATGGCACATCGAACTATAGAGTAGTCATCGACTTTGCTCGCCAGACGTTCACAACTTCGGCGTTGCTCTCTGCGAAGGCACGGCACCCAGCGGTGCTTCCAGGCGTAATTTTTCTGTGCAGCAATGAGGATAATCCTCAAGTTACGGACCCAGTCCGTGTAATTGCTACCATCATCTTTCAACTTTGCTTTCTCAAGGAACGCATTAAAATTCAACGGAACAACATCACGAGCCATCTATCTACAAACATAGATAATCAAAATACTATCAGGTACTAAGTTCATGATAAATTTAAGTTCAATTAATCATATTACTCAAGAACTCCCACTTAGACAGACATCTCTCTAATCATCTAAGTGATCACGTGATCCAAATCAACTAAACCATAACCGATCATCACGTGAGATGGAGTAGTTTTCAATGGTGAACATCACTATGTTGATCATATCTACTATATGATTCACGCTCGACCTTTCGGTCTCCGTGTTCGAGGCCATATCTGCATATGCTAGGCTCGTCAAGTTTAACTCGAGTATTCTGCGTGTGCAAAACTGGCTTGCACCCGTTGTAGATGGACGTAGAGCTTATCACACCCGATCATCACGTGGTGTGCAGGCACGACGAACTTTGGCAACAGTTCATACTCGGGAGAACACGTCTTGATAATTTTAGTGAGAGATCATCTTAAAATGCTACCGTCAATCAAAGCAAGATAAGATGCATAAAGGATAAACATCACATGCAATCAATATAAGTGATATGATATGGCCATCATCATCTTGTGCTTGTGATCTCCATCTTGAAGCACCGTCGTGATCACCATCGTCATCGGTAGCGACACCTTGATCTCCATCGTAGCATCGTTGTCGTCTCGCCAACTATTGCTTCTCGACTATCGCTACCGCTTAGTGATAAAGTAAAGCAATTACATGGCGTTGCATTTCATACAATAAGCGACAACCATATGGCTCCTGCCGATTGCCAATAACTCGGTTACAAAACATGATCATCTCATACAATAAAATATAGCATCACGTCTTGACCATATCACATCACAACATGCCCTGCAAAAACAAGTTAGGCGTCCTCTACTTTGTTGTTGCAAGTTTTACGTGGCTGCTACGGGCTGAGCAAGAACCGTTCTTACCTCGCATCAAAACCACAGCGATAGTTTGTCAAGTTGGTGCTGTTTTAACCTTCGCAAGGACCGGGCGTAGCCACTCAGTTCAACTAAAGTGAGAGAGACAGACACCCGCCAATCACCTTTAAGCAACGAGTGCTCGCGGCGGTGAAACTAGTCTCGCGTAAGCGTCTGCGTAATGTCGGTCCGGGCGCTTCATCTCACAATACCACCGAACCAAAGTATGACATCTTTAAGCGGTATGACTTGTATCGCCCACAACTCACTTGTGTTCTACTCGTGCATATAACATCAACGCATAAAACCAGGCTCGGATGCCACCGTTGGGGAACGTAGTAATTTCAAAAATTTCTTACGCACACGCAAGATCATGGTGATGGCATAGCAACGAGAGGGAGAGTATTGTCCACGTACCCTCGTGACCGTGGCGGGCGTTATGACAACGCGGTTGATGTAGTCGTGCGTCTTCACGATCCGACCGATCCAAGTACCGAACGTCGGCACCTCCGAGTTCAGCACACGTTCAGCTCGATGGCGATCCCGAGCTCCGATCCAGCAAAGCGTCGGGGATGAGTTCTGTCGACCGACGGCGTGATGACGATGATGATGCTCTACGGCGCAGGCTTCGCCTAAACTCCGCGACGATATGACCGAGGTGGAATATGGTGGAGGGGCACCGCTGCACGCTAAGGAACGATCCGTAGATCAACTTGTGTGTCTGGGGTGCTCCCCGCCCCTATATAAGCGAGGGGAGGTGCGGCCGCCCCCAAGGTGCGCTGGAGGAGTCCTACTCCCACCGGAGTAGGACTCCCCCTCTGCCTTGTTGGAGAAGGAAGGGGAAGGGGAAAGAGGAAGAGGCGCCGCCCCTCTCCTGTCCTATTCGGACTAGGGGGGGGCGCGGCCTGCCCTGGCCGCCCTCCTCTTCTCCCACATGGCCCACTAAGGCCCATTAACCCCGGGAGGTTCCGTAACCCGGTGTTCCGTAAAAAATCGATTTCACCGGAACCATTCCGATATCCAAATATAGGCTTCCAATATATCAATCTTTATGTCTCGACCATTTGAGACTCCTCGTCATGTCTGTGATCACATCCGGGACTCGAACAAACTTGGTACATCAAAACTTGTAAACTCATAATAAAACTGTCATCGTAGCGTTAAGCGTGCGGACCCTACGGGTTCGAGAACTATGTAGACATGACCTAGAACTATTCTCGGTCAATAACCAATAGCGGAACCTGGATGCCCATATTGGTTCCTACATATTCTCGAAGATCTTTATCGGTCAAACCGCATAACGACATCGTTGTTCCCTTTGTCATCGGTATGTTACTTGCCCGAGATTCGATCGTCGGTATCCAATACCTAGTTCAATCTCGTTACGCAAGTCTCTTTACTCATTCCGTAATACATCATCTCTTAACTAACATATTAGTTGCAATGCTTGCAAGGCTTATGTGATGTGTATTACCGAGAAGGCCAGAGATACCTCTCCGACAATCGGAGTGACAAAACCTAATCTCGAAATCGCCAACCCAACATGTACCTTTGGAGACACCTGTAGTACTCCTTTATAATCACCCAGATTCGTTGTGACGTTTGGTAGCACCAAAGTGTTCCTCCGTAAACAGGAGTTGCATAATCTCATAGTTACCGGAACATGTATAAGTCATGAAGAAAGCAATAGCAATATACTAAATGATCAAGTGCTAGGCTAACAGAATGGGTCATGTCAATCACATCATTCTCCTAATGATGTGATCCCATTAATCAAATAACAACACATGTCTATGGTTAGGAAACATAACCATCTTTGATTAATGAGCTAGTCAAGTAGAGGCATACTAGTGACTTATATGTTTGTCTATGTATTCACACATGTATCATGTTTTCGGTTAATAGAATTCTAGCATGAATAATAAACATTTATCATGATATGAGGAAATAAATAATAACTTTATTATTGCCTCTAGGGCATATTTCCTTCAAGAGCATCTCTAGCAAACCCCGTATAACAACGACCCGCAAAACGCGTTTGCAGTTCGCAAAAAAACGGCTTTGCGAGGCGACGCAGGTGGCCGCAGCGTCAGACCCCGCAAACCGACCCGTATAAAAGGATATTCGCCGAAGATGCTCTTTTACGGTGCCGCGTCGACCCGTAAACCGAAAACCCTCAATAAAGCGAATTTGACAGTGATTCCGACAAATGAGTTCAAATCAAATGATAAAACATAGTTCGCGTGCAAATAAAAGCATGGTTTGTAGGACGAACGCAAAAAGGACTTGCAAAAGCGACGCCCATGTCTTGATCATATTGTCTCTCTTCACTCTGCACCACCTCCGTCGAGGTCGTCACCGCCCTCGAATCCATCTCCGACACTTGTTCCAACTCCAGCCCCGAAATCACCAACGGGCGCACTGAATGCATCGGCGATATTGGTTCCAAATCCCGATGAGAAAACATCGCCCGCAAGCTCGATGCTTCGTGTTCCCTCTTGATCTTCTCCTTTGTCTTCTTGTCACCATCGGGCTTGTTCAAGTTTCTTGGGCCATCATCATCTTCATCTTCATCCATGTTCATAAGTGCACATCTCTTTGGTGGGGATTCCTTGTCAATCAACTTCCAGTTCTCGCACTCTTTGAGCATATCCCAACAATGCTCTAGCTTAAAAAATTTGCCTTCGGAAGCTTCCATGTCTTTGTATCTTTGTTGGGCAATTTTGTCCTACATAATTTAAACAAAGTCAAATGATGCAATCGCTTCATATGATGCAAAATAATGTGGACGTGAAAACGAACTCACATTGTCGGATTCCACAGTTCTACTTGGAGGTGCATTGCGTACTTGTTCCATGCAAGCTGCCCAACGGCTGCAAATCGGCTTGATCACGTCCCAACGCCCTTGGAGCGACCGAAAGGTCTGTGGTGTCCTATTGGGATACTTGGCCATCATGCGGAAGTATTGATCTTCGATTCTTTGCCAATATCTCTTGGAGCTTTGAGATGTACCCGTGCAAGCATCAAGAGAGACCACACTCCAAGCCTTGATCAAGATTTGATCTTCCAAGATCGTGTAGTTCTTCGACCCCACACTTTTTTTGCTTGCGCTTCCTCATACGCCCCTTCATCTACGTCCTCCACTTCATCTGCACCACCGTAATCATCCATGCCACCCTCCGTTTCATTGTGGTTGAAATCAGCGAACGGAGCCCTATCGATGTCGACGGCGTTGGTGTCCAACAAGTTCACGAATTCGGATGTGGCATTGTTCGAACCACCGCTACATTGAGTGGCATCAATTCAAGAACAACCACAATGCCGAAAAGCGAAGCAAGAACAAGAGATCGAAGATGTGTACCTTCCGGCCATTTCACCGAACACCTCGCTTGCGGTGGAAGCAGCGCCGTTGAACGGCATCGTCGGGGAACATCTCACCGGGGCGGAGGGAGTGGGCGAAGGTGCCGTGTTGGGGAACGTAGTAATTTCAAAAAAAATCCTACGCACACGCAAGATCATGGTGATGCATAGCAACGAGAGGGAGAGTGTTGTCCACGTACCCTCGTAGACCGAAAGCGGAAGCGTTAGCACAACGCGATTGATGTAGTCGTACGTCTTCACGATCCGACCGATCAAGTACCGAACGTACGACACCTCCGAGTTCAGCACACGTTCAGCCCGATGATGTCCCTCGAACTGCGATCCAGCCGAGTGTTGAGGGCGAGTTTCGTCAGCATGACGGCGTGGTGACTGATGACCCACAAGTATAGGGGATCTACCGTAGTCCTTTCGATAAGTAAGAGTGTCAAACCCAACGAGGAGCAGAAGGAAATGATAAGCGGTTTTCAGCAAGGTATTCTTTGCAAGTACTGAAACAAGTGTAACGGATAGTTTTGTGATAGGATAATTTGTAACGAGCAACAATTAATAAAATTAAATAAAGTGCAGCAAGGTGGCCCAATCCTTTTTGTAGCAAAGGACAAGCCTGGACAAACTCTTATAATAGGAAAAGCGCTCCCGAGGACACATGCGAATATCGCCAAGCTAGTTTTCATCACGTTCATATGATTCGCGTTCGGTACTTTGATAATTTGGTATGTGGGTGGACCGGTGCTTGATGTTGTTCTTACTTGAACAAACATCCCACTTATGATTAACCTCTATTGCAAGCATCTGCAACTACAACAAAAGTATTAAGGTAAACCTAACCATAGCATGAAACATATGGATCCAAATCAGCCCCTTACGAAGCAACGCATAAACTAGGGTTTAAGCTTCTGTCACTCTAGCAACCCATCATCTACTTATTACTTCCCAATGCCTTCCTCTAGGCCCAAATAATGGTGAAGTGTTATGTAGTCGACGTTTACATAACACCACTAGAGGCTAGACAACATACATCTCATCAAAATATCGAACGAATACCAAATTCACATGACTACTAATAGCAAGACTTCTCCCATGTCCTCAGGAACAAACGTAACTACTCACAAAGCATATTCATGTTCATAATAAGAGGAGTATTAAGATGCATATAGGATCTGAACATATGATCTTACACCAAATAAACCAAGTAGCATCAACTACAAGGAGTAATCAACACTACTAGCAACCTACTAGAACCAATCCCGGACTTGGAGACAAGAATTGGATACAAGACATGAACTAGGGTTTTGAGAGGAGATGGTGCTGGTGAAGATGTTGATGGAGATTGCCCTCTCCCGATGAGAGGAGCGTTGGTGATGATGATGACGATGATTTCCCCCTCCCGGAGGGAAGTGTCCCTGGCAGAACAGCTCTGCCGGAGCCCTAGATTGGTTCCGCCAAGGTTCCGCCTCGTGGCGGTGGAGTTTCGTCCCGAAAGGTTGCTTCTGATTTTTTTCTCGACGAAAGACCTCATATAGCAGAAGATGAGCATCGGAGGGCCACCAGGGGGCCCACGAGGTAGGGGGGCGCGCCCTAGGAGGGAGGGCGCCCCCCCCCCCGCCCTCGTGGATAGGGTGTGGCCCCCCTGGCCTTCATCTTTGGTGAGGATTTTTTATTATTTATTATAAGATATTCCGTGGAGTTTCGGGACTTTTGGAGTTGTGCGAGAATAGGTCTCTAATATTTGCTCCTTTTCCACCCGAATTCCAAATCGGCATTCTCCTCCTTATGTAAACCTTGTAAAATAAGAGAGAATAGGCATAAGTATTGTGACATAACGTGTAATAACAGCCCATAATGCAATAAATATCAATATAAAAGCATGATGCAAAATGGACGTATCAACTCCCCCAAGCTTAGACCTCGCTTGTCCTCAAGCGAAAGCCGATACTGATAAATATGTCCCCATGTTTAGAGGAAGAGGCGTCGATAAAGATAAAATACGGACATGAAGGCATCATGATTATTCTCATAACAGCAACATATATAGATATTGTCATATGATTTCTTATGTTCAAGTAATAATCCATTCACAATGCAGAGTACGGAATCATAACTTTAATTGAAACCAAACAAACTATAATCTCAGTCATTGAAGCAATTGCAATTTATCATAACATCGGAAAGAGTCTATGTCAGAGCTTAATAGCAAGTCCACATACTCAACTATCATTTAGTCTTTCATAATTTCTAACACTCACGCGATACTTGTGGTTACGGAGTTTTAATCGGACACAGAGAAAGGTAGGGGCTTATAGTTTCGCCTCCCAACCTTTTACCTCAAGGGTAATATCAACAATAATAACTCATGTCCCCTACATCCAATTAGATATATCAATCAGGATCTTTCCAACATACTGCGCTTGCCAAAGGATAAAATGAAAAAGGAAAGGTGAAGATCACCATGACTCTTGCATGAGGTAGGAGATAATAAATAAAAGATAGGCCCTTCGCAGAGGGAAGCAGAGGTTGCCATGCGCTTTTATGGTTGGATGCACAAAATCTCAATGTGAAAGAACGTCACTTTATATTGCCCCTTGTGATATGAACCTTTATTATGCAGTCCGTCGCTTTTATTTCTTCCATATCACAAGAACGTATAAAGCTTATTTCCCCACACCAATCAATCATACATATTTAGAGAGCAATTTTTATTGCTTTGCACCGATGACAACTTACTTGAAGGATCTTACTCAATCCATAGGTAGATATGGTGGACTCTCATGGCAAAACTGGTTTAAGGGTTTTTGGAAGCACAAGTAGTATCTCTACTTGGTGCTGAGAATTTGGCTAGCATGAGGGGGAAAGGCAAGCTCAACATGTTGGGAGATCCATGACAACATACTTTATCTCAGATATAAGAAAACATAACTCATTACGTTGTTTTCCCTTGTCCAACATCAACTCTTTAGCATGTCATATTTTAATGAGTGCTCACAATCATAAAAGATGTCAATAATAGTATATCTATATGTGAAACCTCCCTTTCCTTATTATTTCCTATTAATTGCAACGATGATCAAAGCTATGTTTGCCAACTCCCAACAACTTTCAATCATCATACCCTTTCTATGTGAAGTCATCACTCTCAATAAGATCAATATGAACTCTTTATTATTTTTATTCTTTTTCTTTCTTTTATTTTATTCACTCAAGATCATGGCAAAACAATCAAGCCCTTCGGTACATCAAAACATATAAACTGATAATATAACTGTCATCGTAACGTTAAGTGTGCGGACCCTACGGGTTCGAGAACTATGTAGACATGACCGAGACATGTCTCCGGTCAATAACCAATAGCGGAACTTGGATGCTCATATTGGCTCCCACATATTCTACGAAGATCTTTATCGGTCAGACCGCATAACAACATATGTTGTTCCCTTGTCATCGGTATGTTACTTGCGAGAGATCCGATCGTCGGTATCTCAAAACCTAGTTCAATCTCGTTACCGGCAAGTCTCTTTACTCGTACTGTAATACATCATCCCGCAACTAACTCATTAGTTGCAATGCTTGCAAGGCTTAAGTGATGTGCATTACCGAGAGGGCCCAGAGACACCTCTCCGACAATCGGAGTGACAAATCCTAATCTCGAAATACGCCAACCCAACAAGTACCTTCGGAGACACCTGTAGAGCTCCTTTATAATCACCCGATTACGTTCGGCGTTTGGTAGCACACAAAGTGTTCCTCCGTAAGCAGGAGTTGCATAATCTCATAGTCATAGGAACATGTATAAGTCATGAAGAAAGCAATAGCAACATACTAAACGATCGTGTGCTAAGCTAACGGGATGGGTCATGTCAATCACATCATTCTCCTAATGATGTGATCCCGTTAATCAAATGACAACTTATGTCTATGGCTAGGAAACATAACCATCTTTAATCAACGAGCTAGTCAGGTAGAGGCATACTAGTGACAATCTGTTTGTCTATGTATTCACACATGTATTATGTTTCCGGTTAATACAATTCTAGCATGAATAATAAACATTTATCATGATATAAGGAAATAAATAATAACTCTATTATTGCCTCTAGGGCATATTTCCTTCAGTCTCCCACTTGCACTAGTCAATAATATAGATTACACAGTAATGATTCTAACACCCATGGAGCCTTGGTGCTGATCATGTTTTGCTCGTGGAAGAGGCTTAGTCAACGGGTCTGCAACATTCAGATCCGTATGTATCTTAAAAAATTCTATGTCTCCCACCTGGACTAGATCCCGGATGGAATTGAAGGGTCTCTTGATGTGCTTGGTTCTCTTGTGAAATCTGGATTCCTTCGCCAAGGAAATTGCACCAGTATTGTCACAAAAGATTTTCATTGGACCTGATGCACTAGGTATGACACCTAGATCGGATATGAACTCCTTCATCCAGACTCTTTCATTTGCTGCTTCCGAAGCAGCTATGTACTCCGCTTCACACGTAGATCCCACCACGACGCTTTGTTTACAACTGCACCAACTGACAGCTCCACTGTTCAATGTAAACACGTATCCGGTTTGCGATTTAGAATCGCCCGGATCAGTGTCAAAGTTTGCATCAACGTAACCATTTACGATAAGCTCTTTGTCACCTCCATAAACGAGAAACATATCCTTAGTCCTTTTCAGGTATTTTAGGATGTTCTTGACCGTTGTCCAGTGATCCACTCCTGGATTACTTTAGTACCTCCCTGCTAGACTTATAGCAAGGCACACATCAGGTCTGGTACACACTACACAACATTGCATACATGATAGAGCCTATGGCTGAAGCATAGGGAACATCTTTCATCTTCTCTCTATCTTTTGCAGTGGTTGGGCATTGAGTCTTACTCAACTTCACACCTTGTAACACAGGCAAGAACCCTTTATTTGCTTGATCCATTTTGAACTTCTTCAAAACTTTGTCAAGGTATGTGCTTTGTGAAAGTCCAATTAAGCGTCTTGATCTATCTCTATAGATCTTGATGCCCAATATGTAAGGAGCTTCACCGAGGTCTTTCATTGAAAAACTCTTATTCAAGTATCCCTTTATGCTATCCAGAAATTCTATATCATTTCCAATCAGCAATATGTCATCCACATATAATATCAGAAATGCTACAGAGCTCCCACTCACTTTCTTGTAAATATAGGCTTCTCCAAAAGTCTGTACAAAACCAAATGCTTTGATCACACTATCAAAGCGTTTATTCCAACTCCGAGAGGCTTGCACCAGTCCATAAATGGATCATTGGAGCTTGCACACTTTGTCGACTCCCTCGGATCGATAAAACCTTCCGGTTGCATCATATACAACTCTTCTTCCGAAATCCATTCAGAATGCAGTTTTACATCCATTTGCCAAATTTCATAATCATAAGATGCGGCAATTGCTAACATGATTCGGACAGACTTAAGCATCACTACGGGTGAGAAGGTCTCATCGTAGTCAATCCCTTGAACTTGTCGAAAACCTTTCGCGACAAGTCGAGCTTTGTAGACAGTAATATTACCGTCAGCGCTAGTCTTCTTCTTGAAGATCCATTTATTCTCAATTGCTTGCCGATCATCAGGCAAGTCAACCAAAGTCCACACTTTGTTCTCATACATGGATCCCATCTCAGATTTCATGGCCTCAAGCCATTTTGCGGAATCTGGGCTCACCATCGCTTCTTCATAATTCGTAGGTTCGTCATGGTCTAGTAACATAACTTCCAGAACAGGATTACCGTACCACTCTAGTGCAGATCTTACTCTAGTTGACCTACGAGGTTCAGTAACAACTTGATTTGAAGTTTCATGATCATCATCATTAACTTCCTCACTAATTGGTGTAAGTGTCGCAGAAACCGGTTTCTGTGATGAATACTTTCCAATAAGGGAGTAGGTACAGTTACCTCATCAAGTTCTACTTTCCTCCCACTCACTTCTTTCGAGAGAAACTCCTTCTCTAGAAAAACTCCGAATTTAGCAACAAAAGTCTTGCCTTCGGATTTGTGATAGAAGGTGTACCCAACAGTCTCCTTTGGGTATCCTATGAAGACACATTTCTCTGATTTGGGTTCAAGCTTATCAGGTTGAAGCTTTTTCACATAAGCATCGCAGCCCCAAACTTTATGAAACGACAACTTTGGTTTCTTGCCAAACCATAGTTCATAAGGTGTCGTATCAATCGATTTTGATGGTGTCCTATTTAACGTGAATGCAGCCGTCTCTAAAGCATAACCCCAAAACGATAGCGGTAAATCGGTAAGAGGCATCATAGATCGCACCATATCAAGTAAAGTACGATTACGACGTTCGGACACACCATTACGCTGTGGTGTTCCAGGTGGCGTGAGTTGCGAAACTATTTCGCATTGTTTCAAATGTAGACCAAACTCGTAACTCAAATATTCTCCTCCACGATCAGATCGTAGAAACTTTATTTTCTTGTTACGATGATTTTCAACTTCACTCTGAAATTCTTTGAACTTTTCAAAAGTTTCAGACTTATGTTTCATTAAGTAGATATACCCATATCTGCTTAAATCATCTGTGAAGGTGAGAAAGTAACGATATCCGCCACGAGCCTCAACATTCATCGGACCACATACATCTGTATGTATGATTTCCAACAAATCTGTTGCTCTCTCCATAGTTCCGGAGAACGGTGTTTTAGTCATCTTGCCCATTAGGCACGGTTCGCAAGTACCAAGTGATTCATAATCAAGTGGTTCCAAAAGTCCATCAGTATGGAGTTTCTTCATGCGCTTTAGACCGATATGACCTAAACGGCAGTGCCACAAATAAGGTGCACTATCATTATCAACTCTGCATCTTTTGGCTTCAACATTATGAATATGTGTATCACTACTATCGAGATTCAATAAAAATAGACCACTCTTCAAGGGTGCATGACCATAAAAGATATTAATCATATAAATAGAACAACCATTATTCTCTGATTTAAATGAATAACCGTCTCGCATCAAACGAGATCCAGATATAATATTCATGCTCAACGCTGGCACCAAATAACAATTATTTAGGTCTAATACTAATCCCGAAGGTAGATATAGAGGTAGCGTGCCGACCACAATCAGATCGACTTTGGAACCATTTCCCACGCGCATCGTCAACTCGTCCTTAGCCAATCTCCGCTGAATCTATAGCCCCTGTTTCGAGTTGCAAATATTAGCAACAGAACCAGTATCAAATACCCAGGTGCTACTGCGAGCATTAGTAAGGTACACATCAATAACATGTATATCACATATACCTTTGTTCACCTTGCCATCCTTCTTATCCGCCAAATACTTGGGGCAGTTCCGCTTCGGTGACGATCGCTTGCGGTAGAAGCACTCGGCCAGGCTAAGGTCTAGACTTGGGTTTCTTCTCTGAGCAGCAACTTGCTTGCTGTTCTTCTTGAAGTTCCCTTTTCTTCCCTTTGCCCTTTTTCTTGAAACTAGTGGTCTTGTTGACCATCAACACTTCATGCTCCTTCTTGATTTCTACCTCCGTAGCCTTTAGCATTGTGAAGAGCTTGGGAATCGTCTTTTCCATCCCTTGCATGTTATAGTTCATCACGAAGCTTTTGTAGCTTGGTGGCGTGATTGGAGAATTCATCAATGGCGCTATCATCCGGAAGATTAACTCCCGGTTGAATCAAGTGATTATTATACCCAGACATCTTGAGTATATGCTCACTGACGGAACTATTCTCCTCCATCTTGCAGCTATAGAACTTATTGGAGACTTCATATCTCTCAATCCGGGCATTTGCTTGAAATATTAACTTCAACTCCTGGAACATCTCATATGCTCCATGACGTTCAAAAAGTCGTTGAAGTGCCGGTTCTAAGCCGTAAAGCATGGCACACTGAACTATCGAGTAGTCATCGACTTTGCTCGCCAGACGTTCATAACATCTGGTGTTGCTCCTGCAGCAGGCTGGCACCCAGCGGTGCTTCGAGGATGTAATTCTTACATGCAGCAATGAGGATAATCCTCAAATTCTGGACCCAGTCGATGGTGCTACCAACATCTTTCAACTTTGCTTTCTCAAGGAACGCATTAAAATTCAACGGAACAACAGCACAGGCCATCTATCTACAATCAACATAGACAAGCAAGACACTATCAGGTACTAAGTTCATGATAAATTTAAGTTCAATTAATCATATTACTTAAGAACTCCCACTTAGATAGACATCCCTCTAATCCTCTAAGTGATCACGTGATCCAAATCAACTAAACCATGTCCGATCATCACGTGAGATGGAGTAGTTTCAATGGTGAACATTGCTACGTCTTGAGCTTGCGTTGGTTTTCCTCAAAGAGGAGAGGGTGGTGCAGCAAGTGTAGCGTAAGTATTTCTCTTAGTTTTGAGAACCAAGGTATCAATCCAGTAGGAGGCTCCTCAAAAGTCCCACGCACCTACACAAACAAACTGAGAAGTCGCAACCAACGCAATAAAGAGGTTGTTAATCCCTTCACGGCCACTTGCGAAAGTGAGATCTAATAAAGATAGTAAGTTAAGATAAATATATTTTTGGTATTTTATAATATAGATGCAAAAAGTAAAGATGCAAATAAAAGTAGATTGGGAGCAAATATGATAAGAGATAGACACGGGGGCCATAGGTTTCACTAGTGGCTTCTCTCAAGATAGCATAAGTATTACGGTGGGTGAACAAATTACTGCCGAGCAATTGATAGAAAAGCGCATAGTTATGAGATTATCTAGGCATGATCATGTATATAGGCATCACGTCCATAACAAGTAGACCGACTCCTGCCTGCATCTACTACTATTACTCCACACATCGACCGCTATCCAAATGCATCTAGAGTATTAAGTTCATAAGAACGAGTAACGATTAAGCAAGATGACATGATGTAGAGGGATAAACTCATGCAATATGATATAAACCCCATCTTGTTATCCTCGATGGCAACAATACAATACGTGCCTTGCAACCCTTTCTGTCACTTGGGTAAGGACACTGCAAGATTGAACCCAAAGCTAAACACTTCTCCCATGGCAAGAAAGACCAATCTAGTAGGCCAAACCAAACTGATAATTCGAAGAGACTTGCAAAGATAACTCAATCATACATAAAAGAATTCAGAGAAGATTCAAACATTATTCATAGATAAACTTGATCATAAACCCACAATTCATTGGATCTCGACAAACGCACCACAAAGAGAGTTTACATCGAATAGATCTCCACAAGAGAGGGGGAGAACATTGTATTGAGATCCAAAAAGAGAGAAGAAGCCATCTAGCTAATAACTATGGACCCGTAGGTCTGTGGTAAACTACTCACAACTCATCGGAGGGGCAAGGATGTTGATGTAGAGGCCCTCCGTGGTTGATTCCCCCTCCGGCAAAGTGCCGGGAAGGCTCCAAGATGGGATCTCACGGATACAGAAGGTTACGGTGGTGGAAATCGTGTTTCGTGGTGCCCCTGGATGTTTTCGGGGTACGTAGGTATATATAGGAAGAAGAAGTACGTCGGTGGCCGCCCGAGGGGCCCACGAGACAGGGGCGCGCCCTATAGGGGGGGGCTCCTATCTCGTGGTTGCCTCGGCTGCTTCTTGACTTGCACTCCAAGTCCTCTGGATCACGTTCGTTCCAAAAATCACGCTCCCGAAGGTTTCATTCCATTTGGACTCCGTTTGATATTCCTTTTCTTCGAAATACTGAAATAGGCAAAAAAAACAACAATATGGGTTGGGCCTACGGTTAGTAGGTTAGTCCCAAAAATGATATAAATGTGTAAAATAAAGCCCATAAACATCCAAGAGGGGTAATATAATAGCATGGAACAATAAAAAATTATAGATACGTTGGAGACGTATCAAGCATCCCCAAGCTTAGTTCCTGCTCGTCCTCGAGTAGGTAAATGATAAAAAAGAATTTTTTGATGTGGAATGCTACCTAGCATAATTCTCAATGTAATTTTCTCTATTGTGGCATGAATTTTCAGATCCAAATGATTCAAAATAAAAGCTTATAAAACATAAAAATAATAATGCTTCAAAGCATACTAACAAATAATCATGTCCCATCAAAATAACATAGCCAAAGAAAGCTTATCCCTACAAAATCATATAGTTAGGCTATGCTTCATTTTCATTACACAAAATACTCCCATCATGCACAACCCCGATGACGAGCCGAGCAATTGTTTCATACTTTTTAACGCGCTTCAGCTTTTTCAACTCTTACGCAATACATGAGCGTAAGCCATGGACATAGCACTATGGTGGCATATGGTGGTGGTTGTGAGGACAAAAAGGGAGAAGATAGTCTCACATCAACTAGCCGTATTAACGGGCTATATAGAGATGCCCATTAATAGATATCAATGTGAGTGAGTAGGGATTGCCATGCAACAAATGCACTAGAGCTATAAATATATGAAAGCTCAACGAAAGAAACTAAGTGGGTGTGCATCCAACTTGCTTGCTCATGAAGACCTAGGGCATTTTGAGGAAGCCCATCATCGGAATATACAAGCCAAGTTTTATAATGAAAAATTCCCACTTAGTATATAAAAGTGACAACATAGGAGACTCTCTATCATGAAGATCATGGTGCTACTTTGAAGCACAAGTGTGGAAAAAGAGATAGTAGCATTGTCCCTTCTCTCTTTTTCTCTCATTTTTTTTCTTTTTCTGGCCTTCTTTTTTTTATTTTTGGCCTTTCTTTTTTTTTCTTTTTTTTGTAAAGTCCAAAGTCTCATCCCGACTTGTGGGGGAATCATAGTCTTCATCATCCTTTCCTCATTGAGACAATGCTCTAATAATGAAGATCATCACACTTTTATGGATTTACAACTCAAGGATTACAACTCAAAGCTAGAACAAGATATGACTCTATATGAATGCCTCCGGCGGTGTACCGGGATATGCAATGAATCAAGAGCGACATGTATGAAAATTATGAAAGTGGCCTTGCCACAAATACGATGTCAACTACATGATCATGCAAAGAGCAATATGACAATGATGGAACGTGTCATAGTAAACGGAACGGTGGAAAGTTGCATGGCAATATATCTTGGAATGGCTATGGAAATGCCATAATAGGTAGGTATGGTGGCTGTTTTGAGGAAGGTAAATAAAGGTTTATGATACTGGCGAAAGTTGCGCGGTAATAATAAAGGCTAGCAAAGTGGAAGGATGAGTGTGCATATATCCATGGACTCACATTAGTCAAAAAGAACTCATATACTTATTGCAAAAGTCTACTTAGCCCTCGAAGCAAAGTACTACTATGCATGCCCCAAGAGGGATATATTGGTAGGAAAAGACCATCGCTCGTCCCCGACTGCCACTCATAATGAAGACAATCAAAAGAGCACCTCATGCAACAAATTTGTCACACAACTTTTACCATACGTGCATGCTACGAGATTTGCCAACTTCAACAAAAGTATTTCTCAATTTCATAATTACCCACTAGCATGACCCTAACATTACTACCTTTATATCTCAAAACAATTATCAAGCATCAAATTGATCATAGCATCCAATTCTTTTTCTATGATAGTTTTTATTATACCCAACTTGGATGCTCATCATTCTAGGACCAACTTTGTGACCATAGCAAATACCATGCTGTTCTAAAAGACTCTCAAAATAATATAAGTGAGGCATGAGAGACTAGAAATTTCTTCAAAATTAAGACACCACCATGCTCTAAAAGATGTAAGTGAAGCACTAGAGCAAAAACTATTAAGCTCAAAAGATATAAGTGAAGCACATAGAGCATTCTAGCAAATTCTAATCAAATAGGCTTCTCCCAAAAGGTGTGTACAGCAAGGATGATTGTGGTAAACTAAAAAGAAAAGACTAATATAATACACGACGCTCCAAGCAAAACACATATCATGTGGCGAATAAAAATATAGCTCCAAGTAAAGTTACCAATGAACGAAGACGAAAGAGTGGATGCCTTCCCGGGGCATCCCCAAGCTTAGGCTTTTGGCTATTATTGAATATCTTGGGGTGCCATGGGCATCCCAAAGCTTAGGCTCTTGTCACCCTTTATTCAAAAGTCCATAAAAACTTTACCCAAAACTTGAAAACTTCACAACACAAAACTCAACAGGAAATTTTATAAGCTCCGTTAGTGAAAGAAAACAAAACCACCGCATAAGGTACTGCAATGAACTCATTCTTTATTTAATTTGGTGTTAAACCTACTGTATTCCAACTTCTCTATGGATTATAAACTATTTTATTGGCCATAGATGCATTGAAATAAGCAAACAACACACGAAAAACAGAATCTATCAAAAACAGAACAGTCTGTAGTAATCTGTAACTAACGCAAACTTCTGGAACTAAAAAAATTCAGCCAAAATAGGACGACTAGGAAATTTGTTTATTGATCAGCAGAAATTGGAATCACTATTTTATCACGTTCTGGTGATTTGTAACAATTGTTTTCGTGAACCAAAAGTTTCTGGAAATTACAGCAAGATCAAATAACTATCATCCAAGAAGATCCTATAGGTTTAACTTGGCACAAATACTAATTAAAAGATAAAAACACATCTAAATAGAAGGTAGATGGATTATTTATTCCTAAACATAAACAAAAAAAAACACAAAGAAAATTGGGTTGCCTCCCAACTAGCGCTATCGTTTAACGCCCCTAGCTAGGCATAAAAGCGAAGATAGATCTAACGAGTGTCATCTTTGGCACTAAACTCATAAGTAGCACGCATGATAGATTCATAAGGGAATTTAACTTTCTTTCTTGGAAAGTGCTCCATGCCTTTCTTTAATGGAAATTGGAATCTAATATTCCCTTCCTTCATATCAATAATCGCACCAATCGTTCTAAGGAAAGGTCTACCAAGAATAATAGGGCAAGAAAGATTGCAATCTATATCAAGAACTATAAAATCTATGGGCACCAAATTTCTATTTGCAACAATAATAACATCATTGATCCTCCCCATAGGCTTTTTAATGGTGGAATCCGCAAGGTGCAAATTTAAAGAGCAATCATCAAGATCATGGGAACCTAGAATATCACATAAAGTTTTCGGAATCGTGGAAACGCTAGCACCCAAATCACACAAAGCAAAACACTCATAATCTTTAATTCTAATCTTTATAGTAGGTTCCCACTCATCATTAAGTTTTCTAGGTATAGAAACTTCCAAATTAAGTTTTTCATCATAAGATTGCATCAAGGCATCAACAATATGTTTGGTGAAAGCTTTGTTTTGACTATAAGCATGAGGAGAATTAACGACGGATTGCAACAAGGAAATACAACCTTTTATAGAACAATTATCATAATCAAATTCCTCGAAATCCGAGATAGTGGGTTCAATATTATTAGAAGTTGAGGATTCTCCAATCTCACTTTTACCAAATTTAGCATTAAGATCTAAAGACTCCGAATTCTTGGGACGCCTTCTAGGCAAAGTTGATTCATCATCAGTCCCATAATCATCAAAATTCATATTGCAAAACATAGATATAATCGGAGACGCATCAATAACTTTAAGATCGTCATCATTATTTTCACGGAAACTAGAAGAACACGCCTTTATAAAGCTTTCTTTTTTAGCACGCAATCTAACGGTTCTTTCCTTGCACTCGTCAATGGAAATTATCATTACTTTGAGAGACTCATTGATATCATGCTTAGGAGGGGAAGATTTAATTTTAAGAGAATCAACGTCAAGCGAAAGTCTATCAACGTTCCTAGCCAAATCATCAACTTTGAGCAATTTTTCTTCAAGCAAAGCATTAAAATTCTTTTGATAAATCATAAATTCTTTCGCACTATTCTCAAAATCAGAGGGCATCTTATTAAAATTACCATAAGAATTATTGTAGGAATTTCCATAATTATTAGAGGGATTACTAGGGAACGGTCTAGCATTAAAATTTCCTCTATAAGCATTGTTTCCAAAACTATTCCTACCAACAAAATTCACATCCATAGATTCATTATTATTCTCAATCAAGGAAGACAAAGGCATATCATTGGGATCAAGAGGAGTATTTTAGTAGCAAACATCTTCATAAGTTCATCCATCTTTCCACTCAAAACATTGATTTCTTCTATAGCATGCACTTTTTACTAGAAGATCTTTCGATTGTGCCATTGAGAATAATTAGCCATAATATTATCAAGAAGTTTTGTAGCATCTCCTAATGTGATTTCCATAAAGGTGCCTCCCGCGGCCGAATCTAAGAGATTTCTAGAAGCAAAGTTCAAACCGGCATAAAAAATTTGTATGATCATCCATAAATTCAAACCATGAGTAGGGCAATTGTGAAGCATCAATTTCATTCTTTCCCAAGATTGGGAAACATGCTCATGATCAAGTTGTTTAAAATTCATAATATCGTTACTAAGAGTGATGATCTTAGCGGGAGGAAAATACTTAGAGATAAAAGCATCTTTGCACTTGTTCCAAGAATCAATACTATTCTTAGGCAAAGACGAAAACCAAACTTTAGCACGATCTCTAAGTGAAAACGGAAATAACTTCAATTTGACAATATTGTTATCCGTATCTTTCTTCTTTTGCATATCACACAAATCAACAAAATTGATTAGATGAGTAGCGGCATCTTCACTAGGAAGGCTGGCAAATTGATTTTTCATAACAAGATTCAGCAAAGCGGTATTGATTTCACAAGACTCAACATCATTAAGAGGAGCAATCGGAGTACTAAGGAAATCATTATTATTGGTATTCGAGAAGTCACACAATTTGGCATTATCTTGCGCCATGGCAACAAATAATCCAACACACAAGCAAATGCGAAAAAGCAAGCTTAAAAGAGAGAGGAGATTGGGAAAGAGAGGCGAATAAAGCGGCAAGGGTGAAGTGGGAGAGAGGAAACGAGAGGCAAATGGCAAATAATGTAAATCACGAGGGAGATGGGTTTGTGATGGATACTTGGTATGTCTTGACTTGAGCGAAGACCTCCCCGGCAACGGCGCCAGAAATCCTTCTTGCTACGTCTTGAGCTTGCGTTGGTTTTCCTCGAAGAGGAGAGGGTGATGCAGCAAGTGTAGCGTAAGTATTTTCCTTAGTTTTGAGAACCAAGGTATCAATCCAGTAGGAGGCTCCTCAAAAGTCCCACGCACCTACACAAACAAACTGAGAACTCGCAACCAACACAATAAAGGGGTTGTCAATCCCTTCACGGCCACTTGCGAAAGTGAGATCTAATAAAGATAGTAAGATAAGATAAATATATTTTTGGTATTTTATAATATAGATGCAAAAAGTAAAGATGCAAATAGAAGTAGATTGGGAGAAAATATGATAAGAGATAGACCCGGGGGCCATAGGTTTCACTAGTGGCTTCTCTCAAGATAGCATAAGTATTACGGTGGGTGAACGAATTACTGTCGAGCAATTGATAGAAAAGCACATAGTTACGAGATTATCTAGGCATGATCATGTATATAGGCATCACGTCCATAACAAGTAGACCGACTCCTGCCTGCATCTACTACTATTACTCCACACATCGACCGCTATCCAAAGATGCATCTAGAGTATTAAGTTCATAAGAACAGAGTAACGCATTAAGCAAGATGACATGATGTAGAGGATAAACTCATGCAATATGATATAAACCCCATCTTGTTATCCTCGATGGCAACAATACAATCGTGCCTTGCAACCCTTTACATCCTTTGGTAAGGACACATAAGATTGAACCCAAAGCTAAGCACTTCTCCTATGGCAAGAAAGACCAATCTAGTAGGCCAAACCAAACTGATAATTCGAAGAGACTTGCAAAGATAACTCAATCATACATAAAATAATTCATGATCATAAACCCACAATTCATCGGATCTCGACAAACACACCGCAAAGAGAGTTTACTTCGAATAGATCTCCACAAGAGAGGGGGAGAACATTGTATTGAGATCCAAAAAGAGAGAAGAATCCATCTAGCTAATAACTATGGACCCGTAGGTCAGTGGTAAACTACTCACAACTCATTGGAGGGGCAAGGATGTTGATGTAGAGGCCCTCCGTGGTTGATTCCCCCTCCGGCAAAGTGTCGGCGAAGGCTCCAAGATGGGATCTTGCGGATACAGAAGGTTATGGTGGTGGAAATTGTGTTTCGTGGTGCCCCTGTATGTTTTCGGGGTGCGTAGGTATATATAGGAAGAAGAAGTACGTCGGTGGCCGCCCGAGGGGCCCACGAGACAGGGAGCGCGCCCTATAGGGGGGGGGGCGGCCTCCTATCTCGTGGCTGCCTTGGCTGCTTCTTGACTTGCACTCCAAGTCCTCTGGATCACGTTCGTTCCAAAAATCACGCTCCCGAAGGTTTCATTCCGTTTGGACTCCGTTTGATATTCCTTTTCTTTGAAATACTGAAATAGGCAAAAAAACAGCAATATGGGCTGGGCCTCCGGTTAGTAGGTTAGTCCCAAAAATGATATAAATGTGTAAAATAAAGCCCATAAACATCCAAAAGGGGTAATATAATAGCATGGAACAATCAAAAATTATAGATACGTTGGAGACGTATCAAACATCACTATGTTGATCATATCTACTATATGATTCACGCTCGACCTTTCGGTCTCCGTGTTCCGAGGCCATATCTGTTATATGCTAGGCTCGTCGAGTTTAACTTGAGTATTCCGCGTGTGCAACTGTTTTGCACCCGTTGTATTCGAACGTAGAGCCTATCACACCCGATCATCACGTGGTGTCTCAAAGACGAAGAACTTTCATAGCGGTGCATACTCGGGAGAACACTTATACTTTTATAATTTAGTGAGGGATCATCTTATAATGCTACCGTCAATCAAAGCAAGATAAGATGCATAAAAGATAAACATCACATGCAATCAATATAAGTGATATGATATGGCCATCATCATCTTGTGCTTGTGATCTCCATCTCCAAGCACCGTCATGATCACCATCGCCACCGCGCGACACCTTGATCTCCATCGTAGCATCGTTGTCGTCTCGCCAATCTTATGCTTCTATGACTATCGCTACCGCTTAGTGATAAAGTAAAGCATTACAGGGCGATTGCATTGCATACAATAAAGCGACAACCATATGGCTCCTGCCAGTTGCCGATAACTCGATTACAAAACATGATCATCTCATACAATAAAATATAGCATCACGTCTTGACCATATCACATCACAACATGCCCTGCAAAAACAAGTTAGACGTCCTCTACTTTGTTGTTGCAAATTTTACGTGTCTGCTACGGGCTTAGCAAGAACCGTTCTTACCTACGCATCAAAACCACAATGATAGTTTGTCAAGTTGGTGTTGTTTTAACCTTCGCAAGGACCGGGGGTAGCCACACTCGGTTCAACTAAAGTTGGAGAAACTGACACCCGCTAGCCACCTTTGTGCAAAGCACGTCGGGAGAACCGGTCTCGCGTAAGCGTACGCGTAATGTCGGTCCGGGCCGCTTCGTCCAACAATACCGCCGAACTAAAGTATGACATGATGGTAAGCAGTATGACTTATATCGCCCACAACTCACTTGTGTTCTACTCGTGCATATGACATCTACGCATAAAACCAGGCTCGGATGCCACTGTTGGGGAACATAGTAATTTAAAAAAAAATCCTACACACATGCAAGATCATGGTGATGCATAACAACGAGAGGGAGAGTGTTTTCCACGTACCCTCGTAGACCGAAAGCGGAAGCGTTAGCACAAAGCGGTTGATGTAGTCGTACGTCTTCACGATCCGACCGATCAAGTACCGAACGTACGGCACCTCCGAGTTCAGCACACGTTCAGCCCGATGATGTCCCTCGAACTCCGATCTAGCCGAGTGTTGAGGCGAGTTTAACAAGACGACGGCGTGGTGGCGATGTTGATGTTCTATCGACACAGGGCTTCGCCTAAGCACTGCTACAGTATTATCGAGGTGGACTATGGTGGAGGGGGGCACCGCACACGGTTGGGGGAGATCAACTGATCAACTTGTGTGTCTAGAGGTGCCCCCCTGCCCCTGTATATAAAGGAGCAAGGGGGGGTGCGGCCGGCCAAGGGGAGAGGCGCGCCGGAGGAGTCCTACTCCTACCGGGAGTTGGACTCCCCCCCTTTTCCATGTTGGACTAGGAGAGAGAGGGGGAAGAGGTGGAGGGGAGGAAGGAAAGGGGGGGCGCTGCCCCCCTCTCCTTGTCTTATTCGGACTGGGGGGAGGGGTGCGTGGCCCTACCCTGGCCTCCTCTCATCTCTTCCACCAAGGCCCACTAAGTCCCATTAAGTTCCCGGGGGGTTCCGGTAACCTCCCGGTACTCCGGAAAAATCCCGATTTCACCCTGAACACTTCTGATATCCAAACATATGCTTCCAATATATCAATCTTCATGTCTCGACCATTTTGAGAGTCTTCGTTATGTCCGTGATCACATTCGGGACTCTGAACAACCTTCAGTACATAAAAACATATAAACTCATAATATAACTGTCATCGTAACGTTAAGCGTGCGGACCCTACGGGTTCGAGAACTATGTAGACATGACCGAGACATGTCTCCGATCAATAACCAATAGAGGAACCTGGATGCTCATATTGGCTCCCACATATTCTACGAAGATCTTTATCGGTCAGACCGCATAACAACATACGTTGTTCCCTTTGTCATCGGTATGTTACTTGCCCGAGATTCGATCGTAGGTATCTCAATACTGATAACCCACAAGTGTAGGGGATCGCAACAGCTTTCGAGGGTAGAGTATTCAACCCAAATTTATTGATTCGACACAAGGGGAGCCAAAGTATATTCTCAAGTATTAGCAACTGAGTTGTCAATTCAGCCACACCTGGATAACTTAATATCTGCAGCAAAGTGTTTAGTAGCAAAGTAGTATGATAGTAGTGGTAACGTAACAAAAGTAACGGAAGCAAAAGTAATATTTTTGGTATTTTGTAGTGATTGTAACAATAGCAACGGGAAAGTAAATAAGCGTAAACCAGTATATGGAAAGCTCGTAGGCATTGGATCGATGATGGATAATTATGCCGGATGCGGTTCATCATGTAACAGTCATAACCTAGGGTGACACAGAACTAGATCCAATTCATCAATGTAATGTAGGCATGTATTCTGAATATAGTCATACTTGCTTATGGAAAAGAACTTGCATGACATCTTTTGTCCTACCCTCCCGTGGCAGCGAGGTCCTAATGGAAACTAAGGGATATTAAGGCCTCCTTTTAATAGAGAACGGGAACAAAGCATTAGCACATAGTGAATACATGAACTCCTCAAACTATGGTCATCACCGAGAAGTATCCCGATTATCGTCACTTCGGGGTTGTCGGATCATAACACATAATAGGTGACTATAGACTTGCAAGATAGGATCAAGAACACACATATATTCATGAAAACATAATAGGTTCAGATCTGAAATCATGGCACTCGGGCCCTAGTGACAAGCATTAAGCATAGCAAAGTCATAGCAACATCAATCTCAGAACATAATGTATACTAGGGATCAAACCCTAACAAAACTAACTCGATTACATGATAGATGTCATCCGACCCATCACCGTCCAGCAAGCCTACGATGGAATTACTCACGCACGGCGGTGAGCATCATGAAAAATTGGTGATGGAGGATGGTTGATGATGACGACGGCGACGATCCCCTCTCCGAGCCCCGAGCGGACTCCAGATCAGCCCTCCCGAGAGGTTTTAGGGCTTGGCGGCGGCTCCGTATCGTAAAAGCGATGATTACTTCTCTCTGATTTTTTTCTCTCTGAAAGCCATTATATAGAGTTGGAGTTGGCGTCGGAAGGTCTCCAGGGGGCCCACGAGGTAGGGGGCACGCCCAGGAGGGGGGCGCTCCCCCCACCCTCGTGGACAGGGTGTGGGCCCCCTGGTCTTCATCTTTGGCGAGGATTTTTTATTATTTTTCTAAGATGTTCCGTGGAGTTTCAGGTCATTCCGAGAACTTTTGTTTTCTGCACATAAAACAACATCATGGCAATTCTGTTGAAAACAGCGTCAGTCCGGGTTAGTTCCATTCAAATCATACAAGTTAGAGTCCAAAACAAGGGCAAAAGTGTTTGGAAAAGTAGATACGACGGAGACGTATCAACTCCCCCAAGCTTAAACCCTTGCTTGTCCTCAAGCAATTCAGTTGACAAACTGAAAGAGAAAAAGAAAAAACTTTTACAAACTCTGTTTGCTCTTGTTGTTGTAAATATGTAAAGCCAACATTCAGGTTTTCAGCAAAGATTATAACTAACCACATTTGCAATAATTCTCAGGTCTCATGTTTACTCATATCAATGGCATAATCAACTAGCGAGTCATAATAATAAATTTCGGATGACAACACTATCTCAAAACAATCGTAATATGATATAACAAGATGGTATCTTGATACCCTTTCTGAGACCGCGAAACATAAATGCAGAGCACCTTTAAAGATGAAGGACTGACTAGACATTGTTATTCATGGTAAAAGAGATCCAATCATAGTCATACCCAATATAAATTAATAGTAATGCATGCGAATGACAGCTGCGCTCTCCAGCTAGTGCTTTTTAATAAGAGGGTGATGACTCAACATAAAAGTAAATAGATAGGCCCTTCTCAGAGGGAAGCAGGGATTTGTAGAGGTGCCAGAGCTCAGTTTTGAAATAGAGATAAATAATATTTTGAGTGGCATAC
This sequence comes from Aegilops longissima, assembly GCA_021605205.1. Classification (NCBI taxonomy): domain Eukaryota; kingdom Viridiplantae; phylum Streptophyta; class Magnoliopsida; order Poales; family Poaceae; genus Aegilops; species Aegilops longissima. The sequence continues at coordinate 588,644,317 of CM038678.1, read as the reverse complement.
TTTCATTGTCAACATAACAACTAAGAGATGGCGATATCTTCCATGCTACACACATTATAGGCGGTTCCCAAACAGAATGGTAAAGTTTATACTCCCCCTCCACCAACAAGCATCAATCCACGGCTTGCTCGAAACAACGAGTGCCTCCAACATACATCAGGTCCCAGGGGGAGTTTTGTTTGCAATTATTTTGATTTAGTTTGCATAAAGCATGGGACTGGGCATCCCAGTGACCAGCCATGTTCTCGTGAGTGAGGAGCGGAGTCCACTCCTCTTGAGAATAACCCGCCTAACATGGAAGATAAGGACAACCATAGTTGATACATGAGCTATTCGAGCATACAAAACAGAATGTTTATTTGAAGGTTTAGAGTTTGGCACATACAAATTTACTTGGAACGGCATGTGGATACCGCATATAGGAAGGTATAGTGGACTCATCTGGAATAACTTTGGGGTTTAAGGGATTGGATGCACAAGCAGTATTCCCGCTTAGTACAAGTGAAGGCTAGCAAAAGACTGGGAAGCGACCAACTAGAGAGCGACAACAGTCATGAACATGCACTAAAATTAATAAACATTGGATGCAAGCATGAGTAGGATATAATCCACCATGAACATAAATATCGTGAAGGCTATGTTGATTTGTTTCAACTACATGTGCGAACATGTGCCAAGTCAAGTCACTTAAATCATTCAAAGGAGGATACCACCTCATCATACCACATCCCAACCATTTTAATAGCATGTTGGCACGCAAGGTAAACCATTATAACTCATAGCTAATCAAGCATGGGATAAGCAACTATGATCTCTAATTGTCATTGCAAACTTGTTTATTCATAATAGGCTGAATCGAGAACGATGAACTCATCATATTTACAAAAACAAGAGAGGTCGATTTCATACCAGCTTTTCCCATCTCAGTCAGTCCATCATATATCGTCATAATTGCCTTTCACTTGCACGACCGAACGATGTGAATAATAATAAGAGTGCACGTGCATTGGACTAAGCTGGAATCTGCGAACATTCAATAAGCGGGCGAAGACAAGGCAATATGTGCTCTTGGTTAAATCAACAATAATGCATATAAGAGCCACTTCAACAATTTAATCATGGTCTTCTCCTATCGACCCCCAAAGAAAAGAAAAGAGATAAAACTATTTACACGGGAAAGCTCCCAACAAGCAAAAGAAGAACGGGAAATATTTTTGGGTTTTCTTTTTAATTATTACCACTACAGCAGGAGAATTAAACTAACTAGAAGCTATAATAATTTTTGTTGTTGTTTTTCTTAAAGTTTATTAAACACACAAGAAGAAAGCAGGAAAAAGGAAATAAACTAGCATGGATATTACAGTGAAAGAATATGAGCACCGACATCTAGCAATGAGTGTGTGTGAACATAAATGTAATGTCGGTGGGAAATACGTACTCCCCCAAGCTTAGGATTTTGGCCTAAGTTGGTTTATTGCCACGGATGGCCTGGCGGATACCCGTAGGTGTAGCTGGGGTCGTACTGTGATGCAGCGGCTATCGCCTCCTGAGCTGCAGCGTGGCGTCGAGCTGCCTCCGCTCTCCTCTCGTACTCATCTGCCTCCTCTCTGGTAATAACATATCTTCCTTTTGTATGAGAATCAAAGAAGGTAGAAGCAGGAAGAGTAATACGGACAACATGCCGTTTGTTAAAGATTAGTCGATACTGGAGAGGTGATTCAATCCTCTCAACAAACTGGCGGGAAACCATAGAATCAAAATCTAAATAAGTAGGGGGTAACTCCATATCACCCTCACGCATGTCTATCTCAAGAAAATTAGCTAAGCGGGTTGCATAAATTCCTCCAAAGAAATCTCCGTTATATGTATTATGATGCAACCTACGAGCTACAATGGCTCCCATATGACAAGATTCGTCTCCTAACACAGCACTCCTGAGAATGCTGAGATCAGGGACACACATGTGACATGCTTCATCCTTAGCATTTATGCACCTACCGATGAAGAGAGCAAAATAATGTATAGCAGGAAAGTGAATACTCCCTATAGTGGCTTGCGTTATATCTCTAGATTCCCCCACAGTTATACTAGCAAGAAAGTCTCTAAATTTAGATTTACGGGGATCTACAGTACTACCCCATTGTGGGAGTTTGCAAGCAAAAGTAAAATCTTCTAAGTCCATGGTATAAGATTTATCATAAAGATCAAACATGATGTAAGGGAATTACGCGAAGATGAAAACTCAAACCTCCTCACAAATGAACTAGTGAGATCATGATACTGTGGGCATTTGTCTGCCTCAAAGTCCACAAGACCGGCGTTACGCAAATATGCGTTAAATTCTTCTTCGATTCCCGCTCGATCCATAAAATTTTCCGAAGGCCATTCACAGGGCCTCACGGGAGCGTCCCTTGGGGGCTCCTCATGGGCATCGCGCATTGCAAGCTTAGGGCCTTGCTTCCTTGAAGATCCACCTTGGAACATCTTCCTAAACATATTGTTTTCTCTGGAAAATTTCTGAAATTCTTAGTAACTTCAAACAAAAGTGAACCAACTTCAATAAAATTGATAGCAACTACTCCAACAAGTGCCTAGAGCCTATATCAAGCATTAGAACTACTTGGAACCATATAAATTTGACATGCAAGCTCAAGAACATGGTCACCTATGCAGCACAAATTTGCAATGAATAAAGCACTAGAACAAAAACTAATTGGACCAAAGGAGGAGTCACATACCAAGGAACAATCTCCCCAAGCAGTTTTGTGAGAGGTGCTTTGAGCAAGGAGATCAAAATCACAACAACGGGGCTGGAACTCGTGCTTGAGTTGGTTTTCGTGTTTGTGGGAGGAAGAAGAAGAGGATGGGTGCAGGAATAAGTGGAGGAGGGCCACCGTGGGCCTGACGAGGCGGGGGGCGCCCTCCACCCTCATGGCCGTGGCAGCTCCCATGTAATTTTGCACTAAAATTCTCAAATATTCCCAAAAAATCATATTAAATTGGCATGGCATTCTGAGGACTTTTATTTTCGGGATATTTTTATATTGCACAGATAAATCAGGAAACACTATTTTTTACTTTATTTCATCTAAATAACAGAAAGTATAAAGAGGGTACAGATGGTTGTGCCTTCTAGTTTCATCCGTCTCATGATCATCAAAAGGAATCCACTAACAAGGTTGATCAGGTCTTGTTAACAAACTCATTCCGATTAACATGGAACCAGAGAAATTTTGAATAACACTATGTTACCTCAACGGGGATATGCACATCCCCTATAATAAGAATATCATATTTCTTCTTGACAGCAGGAAGAGGAAATTCAAAACCTCCAAAAATAATCGATGGAACTTTTCCAATAGAGTTGATGCTATAAACTTGAGGTTGTTTCCTCGGAAAGTGTATCGTATGCTCATTACCATTAACATGAAAAGTGACATTGCCCTTGTTGCAACCAATAACAGCCCCTGCAGTATTCAGAAAAGGTCTTCCAAAAATAATAGACATACTATCGTCCTCGGGAATATCAAGAATAACAAAGTCCGTTAAAATAGTAACGTTTGCAACCACAACAGCACATCCTCACAAATACTGACAGGTACAGCAGTTGATTTATCAGCCATTTGCAAAGATATTTCAGTAGGTGTCAACATATTCATATCAAGTCTACGATATAAAGAGAGTGGCATAACACTAACACCGACTCCAAGATCACATAAAGCAGTTTTAACATAATTTCTTTTAATGGAGCATGGTATAGTGGGTACTCCTGGATCTCCAAGTTTCTTTGGTACTCCGCCCTTAAAAGTATAATTAGCAAGCATGGTGGAAATTTCAGCTTCTGGTATCTTTCTCTTGTTGGTAATGATATCCTTCATATACTTAGCATAAGGATTTGTTTTGAGCACATCAGTTAATCGCATACACAGAAAAGATAGGTCTAATCATTTTAGCAAAGCGCTCAAAATCCTCATCATCCTTTTTCTTGGATGGTTTGGGAGGAAAGGGCATGGGTTTCTGAACCCATGGTTCTCTTTCTTTACCATGTTTCCTAGCAACAAAGTCTCTCTTATCATAACATTGATTCTTTGATTGTGGGTTATCAAGATCAACAGCAGGTTCAACTTCTACATCATTGTCATTACTAGGTTGAGCATCATCATGAACATCATCATTAACATTTTCACTAGGTTCATGTTCATTACCGATTGTGTTTCAAAGATCGACATAGATATATCATTTGGATTATCAGGTGGTTTAGCAATAGGTTCACTAGAAGTTTGCAACGTCCTATAATTTTTCTTTTTCTTCCTTTTAGAAGAACTAGGCACATCAAGATTATTTCTCCGAGAATCTTGCTCAATTCTCTTAGGGTGGCCTTCGTGGATACAAAGGTTCCTGAGTCATTCTACCAGTTCTAGTAGCCACTCTAACAGCATAATCATTTTTCTTACTATTCATTTCATTGAGCAAATCATTTTGAGCCTTAAGTACTTGTTCTACTTGAGTGGTAACCATAGAAGCATGTTTGCTAATGAGTTTAAGTTCACCTCTAACATTAGCCATATAATCACCCAAGTGTTTAATCATATCGGAATCATATTTCAACTGTCTACCAAAATAAGCATTAAAATTTTCTTGTTTGACAATAAAATTATCAAACTCATCCAAGCATTGTCTAGCAGACTTATAGTGAGGAATATCACCTTCATCAAATCTATAGAGAGAATTTACCTTTACTACTTGTGTCGGGTTATCGGGATCAGGAGGTTCTTCAATAGGTAATGGATCAAGATCATATGTTTCTTCAACAGGTGGTAAATTAAGACCATGTATTTCTTCAATAGGAGGTAAATTCTTAACATCTTAAGCTTTAATACCTTTTTCTTTCATAGACTTCTTTGCCTCTTGCATATCTTCAGGACTGAGAAATAGAACACCTCTCTTCTTCGGAGTTGGTTTAGGAATAGGCTCAGTAATTGGCTCTGGAGCTGGCTCAGGAGGTGACCAATTGTTTTCATTTGTCAACATATTATTCAATAGAATTTCAGCTTCATCTGGCGTTCTTTCCCTGAAAAGAGAACCAGCACAACTATCCAGGTAATCTCTGGAAGCATCAATTAGTCCATTATAAAAGATAGCAAGTATTTCATTTTTCTTAAGAGGATGATCAGGCAAAGCATTAAGTAACTTGAGAAGCCTCCCCCAAGCTTGTGGGAGACTCTGTTCTTCAACTTGCACAAAGTTGTATATTTCCTTTAAAGCAGCTTGTTTCTTATGAGCAGGGAAATATTTAGCAGAGAAGTAATAAATCATATCCTGGGGACTACGCACACAACCAGGATCTAGAGAATTAAACCATATCTTAGCATCACCCGTTAATGAGAACGAAAATATTTTAAGGATATAAAAGTAGCGAGATCTCTCATCATTAGTGAACAGGGTGGCTATATCATTTAATTTAGTAAGATGTGCCACAACAATTTCAGATTCATAACCATGAAAAGGATCAGATTCAACCAAAGTAATTATATCAGGGTCAACAGAGAATTCATAATCCTTATCGGGAACACAAATAGGTGAAGTAGGAAAAGCAGGGTCAGGTTTCATTCTGTCTCTAAGAGATTCTTTACTCCATTTAACTAGCAGCCTCTTAAGTTCATATCTATCTTGGCAGGCAAAAATAGCTGCAGAAGATTCCATATCAAAAAGATAACCCTCAGGAATAGCAGGCATATCTTGATAATCACTTTCATCAACATACTCAGTTTCAATAGTTTCTCTCTCTCTAGACCTAGAAATTTGTTCGTCAAAAAATTCACCAAGGGCACAGTAGTACCAAGCATAGAAGTAGTTTCATCATAAGTATCATGCATAGCAGAAGTGGCATCATGAATAACATGCGACATATCAGAACGAATAGCAGAAGTAGGCTTAGGTGTCGCAAGCTTACTCATAATAGAAGGTGAATCAAGTGCAGAGCTAGATGGCAGTTCCTTACCTCCCCTCGTAGTTGAGGGATAAATTTTTGTCTTAGCGTCTTTCAAGTTCTTCATAGTGTCCAGCAGATATAAATACCAAGTAACTCAGAGAATAGAGCTATGCTCCCCGGCAACGGCGCCAGAAATTGTTTTTGATAACACACAAGTGTAGGGGATCGCAATAGCTTTCGAGGGTAGAGTATTCAACCCAAATTTATTGATTTGACACAAGGGGAGCCAAAGAATATTCTCAAGTATTAGCAGCTGAGTTGTCAATTCAGCCACACTTGGATAACTTAATATCTGCAGCAAAGTATTTAGTAGCAAAGTAGTATGATAGTAGTGGTAACGGTAACAAAAGTAAAGGAAGCAAAAGTAATATTTTTGGTATTTTGTAGTGATTGTAACAATAGCAACGGGAAAGTAAATAAGCGTAAACCAGTATATGGAAAGCTCGTAGGCATTGGATCGGTGATGGATAATTATGCCGGATGCGGTTCATCATGTAACAGTCATAACCTAGGGTGACACATAACTAGCTCCAATTCATCAATGTAATGTAGGCATGTATTCCGAATATAGTCATACGTGCTTATGTGAAAATGCAACTATCCCTAGGTGGTTTTGGTAATTCATAACAACATATAGCTCATTGAGCTAATGCTATTCCAAGACTATTATTTCAGGAAAGCTCAATGAATGGCATGGCATGGATGATGAAAGTGGATCCCTCAAAATACTAAGGACAAAGGATTGGCTCAAGCTCAAAAGCTCAAGACTCTTCATTTTACATTTTAGTGATCCAAGATCGCATTGAGTCTATAGGAAAAGCCAATACTATCAAGAAGGGGTGAGGTGTTGCTTAAGGAGCCTTTTGCTTCATGTGCTTAGTGATATGCTCCAAAACCCTCAACTACTTTCCCACATCCACAAATGACCTAAACCTAAAGCCAAAATCGGTCACATCGATTCTTTCTATCTAGCGCCACCGATTCCAAAAGTCATAGCCACTGCCACAAACCCTAAGCAAATCGGTCTTACCGATAGGGATCTCGGTCTCACCGAGATGGGGTTGCAATCTCTCTGTTTCCCTTCGTAACGTTTCGGTCTAACCGAAGTGAGCGATCGGTCCCACCGAGATTGCAATGTAAACTCTCTGCTTCCTTTTGTAACATTTCGCCTCACCGAAAAGAGCAAATCGGTCCCACCGAGTTTACCTGACCAACTCTCTGGTTAGCTAATTACCAAAATCGGTCTCACCGAGTTTGTGTAATCGGTCTCACCGAGATTACGTTATGCCCTAACCCTAACCATATCGGTCTCACCGAGATGCATGTCAGTCCCACCGAAAATCACTAACGGTCACTAGGTTTACTAAATCGGTCCGACCGAGTTTAACTATTCGGTCCTGTAACACCCGGATGATTAGGGAACAGTAATCACCCCGGTTATGTTAATTAACCTCTCTTTGATTCAAACCCGTCCTAAAACAAAAATCAAAACTAGAACAAACGATAAAAAGTTTCGAAAACAAATTCTAAAATGTTCGGGGGTTGTCTAAAATAGCTAACCTAATATTGGTGGGGTGCACTAATTTTTATAAAATGCTCTGGCATTTTAAATAAACTAAAAACAGAAAAGGAAAAATAATAAAAGAGAAAACAAAATAAAACAGAGGGGGGAAAACCCCCTGGCCCAGCCAGCCCCCCCCTCCCCACTTGGCCCCTCCCCCACTGGCCCATCCCCCCTTCCCCTCTGGGCCGCCCATCGGCCCAGCCTTGCCACATACCCTCCCACCCGCTGCTAACCCTAGCCGCATCCCATTCCCCCCCCCTCGCCTCGCCGCCTCACCCGATCTGGATCGGGCGGCAACCCCGACCGAGCCACCCCCCCATACCCCACTCGCCGCGGTCCCGCCGCCCCACCGCGCCCCGACCCCCTCCTCCCCTCACGCCTGAGAGCCCCTCCTCCCTCCGTCGCCCCAGTAGCAGGCATCCCGCCGCCATGGTCGGCCTCCAGACTCCCGTCACCGGCTGAGCTCCCCGACCGCCTCCCGGGTCATCACCGCCCCCGCGCCCGCCGCCGAGACCCTCGCGCCTCAGGAGGCCTCTCTCTCTCCTCCTCCCGGATCGCCACCCGCCTCGTCCCGACCCAATCCCCCCCCACCGACCACGCCGCCTCTTCCCGTCCTCTCTCTCTCCCGTTCGGCCAGGCCTCGCCGCTCCTCGTCCTGCGGCTTGCCGCCGTGAGCACGCCTCAACCCCCTGTTCCCTCTCCTTCCCCGCTGGGATCCGGCCGCTCGAGGCCTCGACCGCCCGCCACCGATGGCCTCTCTCTTCCTTCCCTTTGTCGGCGACATCTCCGGCGCCCATTCGGCCCTCGCCCCCCCCGACCGAGCCCTCTTCCCCAAGACGGCGCTCGCCACCGCCCAACCCCACCTCCGTCGCCTCGGCGGGCTGCTGCCAGCCCGGCCGGTCATGCCGTGGCCTCGGCCGTGTTTACCAGTGGCCTCGGGCGCCTGACCGCCTCGATCGCGCCCCGATCGCGCCTCGATCGGTTTGCATCGCCAAGATACCAAGATGCCCGATTGGCCTTGGGCGAATGACAGGGGCCCCACCCCCAAAAAGAACGTTTTAATTAAAACAGAAATAAAATTGAAATAAAATGAATTAAAACTAATTAATCTGAATAGTTAATTAATTAATTAATTAAGTAATTAATTAATCTAATTAATTCTGATTAATTAACCCTAATCATTAATTGACCTAATTAACTAAGGTTAATTAACTTTGATTAGGCTAATTAAATTAATTAGTCATTAGTGAATGACATGCGGGACCCACCTGTCAGGGTTGACTCAGTCAACCCTGTTGTCTGATGACGTCAGCATGACATCATGCTGATGTCATAAATGCATTTTCGAAATTAATTAAATAATTAATTAAATTCCAGAAATTAATAAAATCTTTTAAAAATCATATCTTTTAATCCGTAATCCGGATTAAAATAATTTCAACATGAAAGTTGCTCAGAACGACGAGACGAATCCGGATACGCAGTCCGTTCGTCCACCACACAACCCTAACCTATCGAACCTGCAAACTTTCCTCTCCGGTTCATCTGTCTGACAGACGTCCTAATCGGAAAACTTCCTGATGTTTTCCCCTAACCAAGACCCCTCATACCACGTTAGGGCACGCCTAGCATCGCTTCTTGACATGTCATGCATCGCTATGCATCTGCTTACTTTGTATTCATTGTTTCTTCCCCTCTTCTCTCCGGTAGACTACGAGACCGACGCCGGTGGCCGCCGACTACGGTGTTGATGACCCTCTCTCTTGCCGAGCAACCAGCAAGCCCCCCTTGATCACCAGATATCGCTTACTCTTATCTACACCGCTTGCATTAGAGTAGCATAGCATGTTACTTGTTTTCGAGATACTCCTATACTTCTTTGCATAGCCTTGTCCTTGTAACTTCATTGTTACCTTACCGCAATCCTATATGCTTAGTATAGGATGCTAGTACTTTCATCTGTGGCCCTACTTTCTTGTCCGTCTGCGCGTGCTATACTATCGGGCCGTGATCACTCGGGAGGTGATCACGGTATATATCATATACTTATACATGATACATGTGGAGACTAAAGTCGGGTCGGGTGATGGAGCACCATGAGTGGATCTTTGAGGCGGAGCGGGGCAGGTTGAGACCGCTTAGGAGAGAGGTGGGCCTGGCCTGTTCGGGCGTTCATGCGGTTACTTAACACGCTTAACGAGGTCTTGGTATTTGATCTGAGTTGGCTACGAGCTTATACGCACTAACCATCTACGCGGGAGTAGTTATGGGTATCCCGCGTCGTGGTATCACCGGCACTTCAGACGTCGTGACGACGGCGCGCGCTACGGATTGGACCGGAACGCTCATTGGCTAGGTCTGCTTCCGCCACAGACGCAACGTCAGTGTGTGTGCTCGGCGATGGGCCTGCACTTCTGCGACTTAGGTTTAGACCGCGTGTTGGCCTCTCTCAGTTGCCTAGGTGGGGCTGCGGCGTGTTGATCTTACGCGGCGGGCATGACCCAGAAAGTGTGTCCGCCAAATGGGATCAAGCGTCTTTGGTAAGATGGTGCACCCTGCAGGAAGTTAATCTATTCGGATAGCCGTGATCTTCGATAATGGGACGACTTGGAGTTGTACCTTGAGCTTATGACAACTAGAACCGGATACTTGATAAAACACACCCTTCCAAGTGCCGATATAACCGGTGGTCGCTCTCGCTCGTGGTTATGAGCAGGGATTGCGGGTAGGATTATTGCTATATGATGTTACTTGGAGGACTTCCGTTGTCCTCTTCTCGTCATGCATGCAAGACCGTGTCCGTAACGTAGTCTTCGTTAAGACTAGTTATCCCCTCTTATTCGGCATTCTGCAGTTCAGTCCACTGATATGGCCTTTACACATATATCCATGCATATGTAGTGTAGCTCCTTGCTTGCGAGTACTTTGGATGAGTACTCACGGTTGCCTTGTTCCCCTTTTCCCCCTATCTCTACTCGATTGCTGCAATCAGACGATGGAGCCTAGGAGCCAGACGCCACCGCCTATGACGACTACTACTCCGGAGGTGCCTACTACTACGCAGCAGCCACGACGACGACTGTGAGTGACCTAGGAGGATCCTGTGCAGGAGGCCTGCTCCTCTTCGATCTGTATCCCGCTTTGTGCTAGCCATCTTATGGAACCTTGTTTAACTTATGTCTGTACTCAGATATTGTTGCTTCCGCGACTTCGCCTATGATCGAGCACTTGTATTCGAGCCCTCGAGGCCCCGGCTTGTATTATGATGCTTGTATGACTTATTTTATTTGTAGAGTTGTGTTGTGATATCTTCCGTGAGTCCTTGATCTTGATCGTATACATTTGCGTGCATGATTAGTGTATGATTGAATCGAGGGCGCCACAAGTTGGTATCGAGCCGATCGTCTGCTGTAGGAATCCCCTTCCACACTCCTTGGCGAAGTCGAGTCTAGACATTGCAAAACTTTTACTAACTTGGCTGTGTGCCTTACGGCCCACGCCGCCATCGGGTGGTACTAGGATCTTTTACTCCTCGACCTTTACTCGACTCAAACTCTCTTCTACTCGGGTTAAACGATTTTACTAACTATCACTAGGATCCCGTGACCGCATTCACCCCAAAGTTGGATATAGCCTAAGTTATTTTGGAATTGTATTTGAGCAATTTCCACACTGTCATTTGACTCCTTTGAAACGTCTTTGTTTTCAGATGGAACCCACGAGGCAGGTCGTGCGCCACACGATGGCCATTGATGCCTCGGGATCACTGCGGTGCTAGCCGAGATGATGACCTATCCGGTTATCGCTGGCACCCCGAGTACACCGCCTATGAGGAGTACCAGACTACAACCGGGAGCAGACCGCGCCATCGCCCACCTCTACTCTCGGAGTATGAGTCCACTCATGTCGGCTGCACACCGCACATGGTGTTGGAGTGACCATCGATATGGCAGTCCAAGATGTCGCTTATGCTGCTCGACACGCCTTCGCGCAGTATCGAGAGTTGGACACCTCTCCTTCGTGCACATTGCTATAGCGCCCGATGTTGGTGAGGAGGGTTACTACACCGCTGCCTACACCATCGCCACCAGAGAGCCCTTCCACCATCGTAACTTTGTTACGCATGTCGATGGGCTGGATCGAGCTAACCGAGCTCTTTCGCCACGAGTTGTACATCACCCGTCAAGCACCTCTACCGTGCTCGACGCTGATGCACCCTTTGTCCGTTCCGAGAGCTGCCGCGTTCTGCGATCTACCCCGCCAGACCGTGATGCCCTGTGGTGTCGGTTGGCGACGTGGGAGGCTACTCTCCGCACTTGGCCCCTTTTCGCCACACGGACGCCGGATTCAGCACCGAGTATCCGCGCCCCCTGTGTCACCGACGTGGAGGACTATCCACCGCCGCACTATCAGCTTTCAGGCTCTGACTACCTCCGCAGCATACTTCGTGGGACTGATGTAGACTTGCTTGTTAGTATTTGATGTATTCGCCATGAGCCTGTGTGCCGCCTATGATGTAGTAGTCTATGTAATCGGACTCTATGTATCGAACTCTATGCATGATCCCTTTTGTAAGATATGCCAACTACTATGTAGTTCCCATCATGTCGCTTTCATTATGCATGTTTCATCATGAATGATTCTGCCTCTTGCTTAATTTCTCAAATGCTGAACTACCCTCGTTATATATTAGCAGGATGGTTAGGCCAGCAGGTCGTGGTCGTGGTGCCAACTTCCCACCCCCGCCGAGTACATGGCTGGTATGATCCAACAGCTCGAGATGAATCGCCAGTTCATGGAGAACATGATGGCTCAGCCTCGCCTCAATATGCACCAAAGACCAAACGGGACAACTCGCAGGATTTCATACGCTCAACCCCAGCGGTACCGCAGCTCAACCCAGCCATCGGATGTCGATGATCGCTCCGTGACATCACCTATGAGATGGAGTCTGCTGATGTAGCCCCGCCACTATGTCACCTTTGCTTCCTTCTTCCCGAAGGGACCCGCAGCTCAATGGTGGGACAGCCACCGCGTACTCGCCAGCTTGGAACACTCATCACCGCCGACTTCCAGCTGCCTTCGTGCTCGCTTCATCCTCAAGGGGTCATGGACCGAAGAAGCGTGAGTTCCACAACCTCACCCAAGGCAACAAGACCGCTGAAGCCTATCAACGAGTTCTGGACTTGTCTCGCTATGTCAAGAGGACATTGCAATCGATGCACGCAGACAGAGAAGTTCCGTGACGGTCTTCAAGTCGACATCAAGCTCGCACTTCTAGTGCACGACTTTGCTGATTTCGCCACCTTGGTGAACAAAGCTATCAATGTTGAAACTGGTCTCGCAGGAATACCAGAGCTCTAACAGCGCAACTGTGACACGGCTCATCTTCGGCCCGTCCTCGCAGAAGCGCAAGATATGGATTCCCAACAGCATGTACCAAATTAATGCACTGCTTCAAAGCGTAACTATGCTACACCTCGTCCGCCTACAACTAAGCAGCCAAAGCTTCCAGCTCCACCACCCCAAGCTCTGCTCCCACTCCCAATAATGGCTTATGCTTCAAAGGACAGCCAGGCACCGTGCTAGAGAATGCAACCGTAACCGTAATCAATCGGCCCTTCCAAAGAACTGGCCGTGAAACAACCAGAACCGCAACAACACCGGCAAGTCTTATGGGCAAGCTCAGGCCAACCACGTTGATCCGAACGAAGCTCATGACCAGCCTGCTCATCGTGATGGGTACACTCCTCGTAAATTCAGATCAGATCTGTTTTATTCGATTCAGAGCATCGATTCATTCATGTCTCAAGACTTTGCATACAAGCACGACGTTAAGTGTGAAGAGATGAACTCTTCGGTAGTGGTAAAACTCCATTGGGACAATGTCAAACCTCCATGGTTGGCGCCGACGCCCCGTGGAAATCAAGGGCTGGAATTCTATGCCTCCCCATTATCCTCAAGACGCCTAACATCGACCTCATTTTGGGGATGGATTGGTTGAAAGCGCATACGGCGTCAATCGCTTGCGCCACTAAGACCGCCCATCTGCTGCACCCTTCGATGAAATCGTAGCTACAATGCTCGCTCGTTCAAGATGCCGAGGCAAGGCTCTATGCATTGAATGCATTGAACGCCGCACCCTCGAGGGAATTGAAAACATTCCTGTAGTTTGCGATTTCCAAGACGCTCTTTCTGAAGAACTTCGAGGATTCCCCCTGCTAGAGCTGTCGAATTCGTCATCGACTTGAAACCAGGCACCACTCCTATAGCCAAGCGTCCCTACAAGATGCCTCTGCATGAACTCCTTGAGCTAAAGGAGGAAATCGACAAATCTCTTCAAAGCGGCTTCATTCGCCCAAGTTGCTCACCTTGGGGAGCACCTTCTCTTTGTCAAGAAGAAGGATGGGACAAACCGATTGGTCCAAGACTACCGTCCTATAAATCAAGCTACCATTCGAATAAGTATCCTCTTCCTCGGATCAATGATCTTTATGATCAACTGGCTGGTTCGTCAATGTTCTCAAACTCGACTTGAGGTTGGGTTACCACCAGATCCGTGTTCGTGAGGAGGATATCCCCAAGACCGCTTTGTGACTCGTTATGGTTCTTACGAGTACACCGTCATGTCTTTCGGCTTAACCAATGCTCCAGCCACCTTCTCTCGCCGATGAACTATATATTCATGGATTACCTCGACAAGTTCGTCGTGGTTTATCCGGATGATATCCCGATCTATTCCAAGAATGAAGAAGAACATGTCGAACATCTTCGCCTTGTGCCGGAAAAGCTACGAGAGCATCAACTCTATGCCAAGTTCTCCAAATGTGAATTCGGCTTCCGAAGTAACCTATCTTGGGCATGTCATTTCTAAGGATGGTATTGCCGTCAACCCCGAAAGAGTTCAGCTATTCTCGATTGACTCCTCCAAGAACGCATAAGTCGAAGTTTTTTCTCGGTCTCGCCAGATATTGCCGTCGATTCGCCGAGAACTTCTCCAAGATTGCCGTGCCTCGACTAACCTGTTGTATAAGGGCGCCAAATTCCAATGGATGATAAATGTCGAAAGTTTCCGAGCACTCAAAGACAAGTTGACGACGCCCAAAGGCTAGCTCCTCCCGATACTAAGAAGGACTTCGTCATTTATCGTGACGCATCCCGTCAAGGTTTAGGCGGTGTCCTAATGCAAGAGCGCAAAGTGGTTGCTTATGCCTCTCGACATTCGCCCTCACGAGGAGAACTACCCAGTTCATGACCTCGAACTTGCTGCCGCCATTCATGCACTAAAGCGAAGGGCGACATTACCTTCTCGTAATCGCTATGAGATCTTCACCGACCACCAAAGTCTCAAGTATCTGCTTACTCAGCCAGACCTGAACCTCCGTCGGCAGAGATGCATGGAGACTGCTGCGAGACTTTGATTTGGGTATTTCCTATACGCCGAGCAAGGCTAATGTAATGGCTGATGCCTTGAGCCGCAAGTCTTCTCAGAACCACCTTCAGTTCACAAAGTTCAGCCTCACTTGTTGAAGAATTCAGAAAGCTGAACCTTCATATTGTTCCTCCGGTGCCCTCGCTCCCCTCCTCCGGAGTTCCAAAGATGAATCTCCGTGTTGTTCCCCGTGGTTCCTTTATACCTCGGCTGTTGAACCCGATCTCGTGGGCACCATAAAGACAATGCAGGATTTGACTCAAGTCTACAAGCTTAAACAAGACATCGTGAAAGGAAATCCTCATCCTTCACTATTGCTTGATGATGGCGCCTTGTACTTCAAAGGCCGCCTAGTGGTGCCGTAAGAAGGAAAATCTGAATATGACTCGAAAGGTTATGAAAGAAGCTCATGATACGCCTCTATGTATCCACCCGGCAAGACAAAGATGTATCAAGACATTCGCCGAGATTCCGTGGTCTAATATGAAGCGTGACATTGCTCGCTATGTTTCGAGTGTGACGCTTGCCGTCAGATCAAAGCGTAACATCAAAGGCCCGCTGGAACTCTACAACCTATCTCTATTCCCGAATGGAAATGGGACCATGTTGAAATGGACTTCGCCATCGGATTTCCCAAATCGCAGAAAGGTAATGATGCTATTCTTGTCGCCATTGACCGGCTCTCTAAAGTTGCTCACTTTCACGGCGGTCAAAGAAACGATCACCGCTAGCCAGCTTGCAACTCTCTATATGTCCAGAATTGTTTCACTTCACGGTATTCCACCGTTATCGCTTCGACCGTGGCAGCTTATTCACTTCAAGATTCTGGGCAAGTTTTCAAGAAGCTATGGGTACTCATTTATCTTTCAGTACTGCGTTTCATCCGCAGTCCCAAGGGCAAGTTGAACGTGTCAACCAAATCCTCGAAGACATGCTTCGAGCTTGTGTCGCCTCATTCGCAAGAAATGGGAGGAATCTCTCCGTATGCTGAGTTCTCTTATAATAATAGCTATCAAGCTAGTCTCAAGATGGCCCCTTCAAGTGTTATATGGACGAAAGTGCCGAACCCTCTCGAACTGGTCGAAATCGGGAACGCCCACTCTTCGTCCGGATATTATCCAACATGCCAAGAACAAGTCCGCGTTATTCGCGAGAATCTCAAGACTGCTCGATCGCGTCAAAAGAGTAATTATGACCGCTATCACAAAGACATGGTCTATCAACTCGGCGAAAAGGCCTATCTTCGCTACACCAATGAAGGGTGCTCACCGCCGGGATCAAGGGCAGTTAGCTCCTCGCTATATTGGCCCTTTCACTATTCTCGAAAGGCGGAAAAGTGGCCTATCAAGCTGAGCTTCCGTCGAACCTTTCTCAGTTCACGATGTGTTCCACGTGTCACAACTCCGACGCCTTCAAGGACCCAATCCGAGCAATGGACCACGAAGTGCTCGAATTGCAACAGACCTCTCCTATAAAGAGCATCCGTCCGTATTCTCGACCAAGCTGAACGCCGCACACGCCGGGCGATCAAGTTCTCAAAGTCCAAAGGGTCGAATCACTCAAGATGAAGCCACCAGGAACGCGAGGATCGCCTACGAGATGAATATCCCGCACTCTTTCCTTCTACCTCCTAAATCTCGGACGAGATTTCTTGTAGTGGAGGAGATTTGTAACACCCGGATGATTAGGGAACAGTAATCACCCCGGTTATGTTAATTAACCTCTCTTTGATTCAAACCCGTCCTAAAACAAAAATCAAAACTAGAACAAACGATAAAAAGTTTCAAAACAAATTCTAAAATGTTCGGGGTTGTCTAAAATAGCTAACCTAATATTGGTGGGTGCACTAATTTTTATAAAATGCTCGCATTTTAAATAAACTAAAAATGAAAAGGAAAAATAATAAAAGAGAAAACAAAATAAAAGCAGGGGGAAAACCCCTGCCCAGCCAGCCCCCTCCCCCACTTGGCCCCTCCCCCACCGCCCATCCCCTTCCTCCTGGGCCGCCCATCGCCCAGCCCGCCACATACCCTCCCCACCCCGCTGGCTAACCCTAGCCGATCCCATTCCCCCACGCCCCTCGCTCCTCGCCTCACCCGATCTGGATCGGGCGGCGAACTCCACCGAGCCACCCCGCGCCCCACCTGCGCCGCCGTCCCCCCACCCCACCGCACACCGACCCCCCTCCTCCTCCCCCGCCGCCTGAGAGCTCCTCCTCCCTCCGTCACCCCCAGTAGCGGGCATCCGCCCTGGGTCGGCCTCCAGACTCCCCGTCGCCGCGCTGAGCTCCCCGACCGCCTCCCACGGTCATCACTGCCCCCCACCGCCGCCGAGACCCTACGCCTCAGGAGGCCTCTCTCTCTCCTCCTCCCGGATCGGCCACCGCCCGCCTCGTCGCCCGCCCCGAATCCCCTGCCACCACGCCGCCTCTTCCCGTCCCCTCTCCTCTCCTGTTCGACGTCAGGCCTCGCTGCCCGCTCCGTGCTTCGCCGCCTGTGAGCACGCCTCAACCCCCCCTCCTCTCCTTCCCCCAGCCGGATCCGGCCGCTCGAGGCCTCGACCGCCCGCCACCGCATGGCCTCTCTCCCTTCCTTCCTCCGTCGGCGACATCTCCGGCGCCCATTCGCGCCTCGCCCCGACCGAGCCCCTCTTTCAAGACGGCGCTGCCACCGCCCAACCCCACCCCTCCGTCGCCTCGGCTGCTGCCACCGCCGGTCACACAGGGCCTCGGCCACGGCCCGTGGCCTCGGGCGCCTGATCGCCTCGATCGCGCCTACCGATCGCGCCGATCGGGTTCGCATCGCCTCCAGATACCAAGATGCCCGATTGGCCTTGGGCCAATGACAGGGGGCCCCACCCCCCCAAAAAAGAACGTTTTTAATTAAAACAGAAATAAAATTGAAATAAAAATGAATTAAAACTAATTAACTGAATAGTTAGTTAATTAATTAATTAAGTAACTAATTAATCTAATTAATTCTGATTAATTAACCCTAATCATTAATTGACCTAATTAACTAAGGTTAATTAACTTTGATTAGGCTAATTAAATTAATTAGTCATTAGTGAATGACATGCGGACCCACTGTCAGGTTGACTCAGTCAACCCTGTTGTCTCGATGACGCCAAGATGACATCATGCCGATGTCATAAATGCATTTTCGAAATTAATTAAATAATTAATTAAATTCCGTAAATTAATAAAATCTTTTAAAATCATATCTTTTAATCCGTAATCCGGATTAAAATAATTTCAACATGAAAGTTGCTCGTAACGACGAGACGAATCCGGATACGCAATCCGCTCGCCCACCACACAACCCTAACCTATCAAACCTGCAAACTTTCCTCTCCTGTTCATCCGTCTGACAGACGTCCTAACCGGAAAACTTCCTGATGTTTTCCCCTAACCAAGCACCCTCATACCACGTTAGGGCACGCCTAGCATCGCTTCTTGACATGTCATGCATCGCTATGCATCTGCTTTACTTTGTATTCATTGTTTCTTCCCCTCTTCTCTCCTAGACTACGAGACCGACGCCGCGGTGCCGGTTCGACTACGGTGTTGACGACCCTCTCTCTTGCCGAGCAACCAGCAAGCCCCCTTGATCACCAGATATCGCTTACTCTTATCTACACCGCTTGCATTAGAGTAGCATAGCATGTTACTGTTTTCGGATACTCCTATACTGCTGCATAGCCTGTCCTTGTAACTTCAGTTGTTACCTTACCTGCAATCCTATATGCTTAGTATAGGATGCTAGTACTTTCATCTGTGGCCCTACTTTCTTGTCCGTCTGCCGTGCTATACTATCGGGCCGTGATCACTGGAGGTGATCACGGTATATATCAGATACTTATACATGATACATGTGGAGACTAAAGTCGGGTCGGCCGATGGAGCATCCGCGAGTGGATCTTTGAGGCGGAGCGGCAGGCAGGTTGAGACCGCCTAGGAGAGAGGTGGGCCTGCCTGTTCGGGCGCTCATGTTACTTAACACGCTTAACGAGGTCTTGGTATTTGATCTGAGTTGGCTACGAGCTTATACGCACTAACCATCTACGCTGGAGTAGTTATGGGTATCCCGCGTCGTGGTATCACCGGCACTTCAGACGTCAACGACGGAGCGCGCCGCGGATTGGACTGAACGCCTGGCTGGGCTAGGTCTGCTTCCGCGCGTCACAGACGCGTCGCAGTGTGTGCTCGTAGGCGATGGGCCTGCACTGCTGCGCTTAGGTTTAGACCGCGTGTTGGCCTCTCTGTTGTGCCTAGGTGGGGCTGCGGCGTGTTGATCTTACGCGGCGGGCATGACCCAGAAAGTGTGTCCGCCAAATGGGATCAAGCGTCTTTGGGTAAGATGGTGCACCCTGCAGGAAGTTAATCTATTCGGATAGCCGTGATCTTCTGTAATGGGACGACTTGGAGTTGTACCTTGAGCTTATGACAACTAGAACCGGATACTTGATAAAACACACCCTTCCAAGTGCCGATACAACCAAGGTCGCTCTCGCTCGTGGTTATGAGCAGGGATTGCCGGGTAGGATTATTGCTATATGATGTTACTTGAGGACTTCCGTTGTCCTCTTCTCGTCTGCAAGACCGGTGTCCGTGGTTTAGTCTTCGTTAAGACTAGTTATCCCCTCTTATTCTCGGCATTCTGCAGCTCACCCATTGATATGGCCTTTACACATATATCCATGCATATGTAGTGTAGCTCCTTGCTTGCAGTACTTTGGATGAGTACTCACGGTTGCCTTGTTCCCCTTTTTCCCCCTATCTCTACTCGATTGCTGCAATCGACGATGGAGCCAGGAGCCGACGCCACCGCCTATGATGACTACTACTCCGGAGGTGCCTACTACTACGCAGCAGCCCGCCGACGACGACTGGAGTGACCTAGGAGGATCCTGCAGAGGCCTGCTCCTCTTCGATCTGTATCCCGCTTTGTGCTAGCCATCTTATGGCACCTTGTTTAACTTATGTCTCAGACTCAGATATTGTTGCTTCCACTGACTTCGCCTATGATCGAGCACTTGTATTCGAGCCCTCGAGGCCCCTGCTTGTATTATGATGCTTGTATGACTTATTTTATTTGTAGAGTTGTGTTGTGATATCTTCCCGTGAGTCCTTGATCTTGATCGTACACATTTGCGTGCATGATTAGTGTACGATTGAATCGAGGGCGTCACAGGTCCCACCGAGTTTGGTAAATTGTGTGTAACGGTTAGATTTTGTGTGGAGGCTATATATACCCCTCCACCTCCTCTTCATTCATGGAGAGAGCCATCGACCAACCTACACTTCCAACTTACCATTTCTGAGAGAGAACCACCTACTCATGTGTTGAGGCCAAGATATTCCATTCCTACCATATGAATCTTGATCTCTAGCCTTCCCCAAGTTGCTTTCCACTCAAATCATCTTTCCTCCAGATCCAAAACCTGTGAGAGAGAGTTGAGTGTTGGGGAGACTATCATTTGAAGCACAAGAGCAAGGAGTTCATCATCAACACACCATTTGTTACTTCTTGGAGAGTGGTGTCTCCTAGATTGGCTAGGTGTCACTTGGGAGCCTCCGACAAGATTGTGGAGTTGAACCAAGGAGTTTGTAAGGGCAAGGAGATCGCCTACTTCGTGAAGATCTACCGCTAGTGAGGCAAGTCCTTCGTGGGCGACAGACATGGTGGGATAGACAAGGTTGCTTCTTCGTGGACCCTTCGTGAGTGGAGCCCTCCGTGGACTCGCGCAGCCGTTACCCTTCGTGGGTTGAAGTCTCCATCAACGTGGAGGTACGATAGCACCACCTATCGGAACCACGCCAAAAACATCTGTGTCTCCAATTGTGTTTGAATCCTCTAAACCCTTCCCCTTACTTTCTTGAAAGTTGCATGCTTTAATTTCCGCTGCCTATATACTCTTTGCATGCTTGCTTGAGTTGTGTGATGATTGCTTGACTTGTCCTAAAATAGCTAAAATCTGCCAAACTATAAAATTGGGAAAAGGTTAAGTTTTTTATTGGTCAAGTAGTCTAATCACCCCCCCTCTAGACATACTTCAAGGTCCTACAAGTGGTATCAGAGCTTTGGTCTCCATTTGCTTTCATTTCCATAGCTTTTGGTGGTCATAGCCTTGGTTTCACAACCTAGGAGAGTATGGCGTCTAGCGAGGGAAATTATCACCGTAGAGGTCCTTACTTTGATGGTACTAATTTTGCTAGTTGGAAGCATAAGATGAAAATGCATATTCTTGGACATAACCCCGCCGTTTGGGCAATTATTTGTATTGGCTTGCAAGGTGAATTCTTCGATGGGAGAGAACCAAACCGTGAAGCTAATGCGGAAGAATTGAAGATGCTACAATACAACGCTCAAGCATGTGACATCATCTTCAACGGATTGTGCCCCGAAGAATTCAACAAAATCAGTCGTCTTGAGAATGCAAAGGAAATTTGGGATACTTTGATTGATATGCACGAAGGTACCGAATCCGTCAAGGAATCCAAGTTGGATGTGCTCCAAAGTCAGCTTGACAAGTTCAAAATGAAGGATGGTGAAGGTGTCGCTGAAATGTACTCTAGGCTTGCTCTTATCACAAATGAGATTTCCGGCTTAGGGAGTGAAGAGATGACCGACAAATTCATCATCAAGAAGATCCTAAGAGCATTGGATGGAAAGTATGATACCATGTGCACATTGATCCAAATGATGCAAAACTACAAAGATCTCAAGCCAACGGAAGTCATTGGAAGGATTGTTGCTCATGAGATGTCACTCAAGGATAAGGAGGAACTTCACAACAAGTCAAGCGGTGCTTACAAAGCCTCAAGTGAAGCCCCCACATCATCAAGTGAGAAACCAACCTTCAATGAAGAATTGAGCTTAATGGTGAAGAACTTCAACAAATTATACAAAAGTAGAAGCAAAGAAAGAAGCTCCAAGTCAAGGTCTTACAATGACAAGAGATCTTCTAGTCGAGAGCGCAATTGCTACAATTGTGGGAAGCCCGGACACTACTCCAATGAGTGTACGGCACCCTACAAAAGAAGAGAAGATTCTCCAAAAAGAAGAAGCAAAAGAGAAGAATCACCACCAAGAGAGAGGAGGAGTAGAGATGATCGTTATGAACGAAGACCCTCACGGAGAAGCAAGGATTCGAAAAGAAAGGACAAGTCATCAAGGAGCTACACAAAACGAAGACATCAAGCTCATGTTGGTGAATGGGTATTCGGCTCCGACTCCGACAATCACTCCGAGAGAAGCTGTCACTCCGACTCCGAATATACTCAAGATGAAGGTGTTGCCGGTCTAGCACTTGTGTCAACCAACTCCTATGACATATTTGATTCACCAAATGAAGGAATTGGAAGATGCTTCATGGCCAAAGGTCCAAAGGTAACACATCCCGAGTATGTTGATTTTAATAGTGATGAAGATGACTTGCTAGGTGATGATGATTTACTTGTTGACAACTCTAGTGATGAATACTATGATGAAACGTCAATTAATCATGCTAATCAAATGAATGACAATGATAAGGAGAAAATTGAGCTTCTAACTAAAGAACTAAACACTCTTAAGTTGGCTC
Organism: Aegilops longissima; assembly: GCA_021605205.1. NCBI lineage: Eukaryota > Viridiplantae > Streptophyta > Magnoliopsida > Poales > Poaceae > Aegilops > Aegilops longissima. The sequence continues at coordinate 588,621,745 of CM038678.1, read as the reverse complement.
ATGAAACTATCTTCAAAGATCATCGAGAACTTTTAAGGGCTCATGAGAAGTTACGCTTTGAAAAGCTCAATCTTGAGCAAGAGCATGAGTTCTTAAAGGCAATCAATGATGATCTCCGCAAGAAAAGTTCTTCTTACATTGCCAAGAGTTTACTCTTATCTACGTACATGCCTCAAGTCAAGTCTAGAAACAAGTACAAGAAAGATACTTCCTCTATTAGTAACAATAATAATGTCAAATCCAATGTTGTTGCTTCTAGTAGTTCTCTTGATTCCACTAATGATTCTCTTAGCCAAGTTACACTTGAGCAAGAAAATAGTTTATTGAAGGGAATTATAGAGAAAGGTGTTTACAAGAGCCTTGCCGGGAGTAAGCAATTCGAGGAAATTGTACGCAAGCAAGGAAGGCACCAGAAGAATCAAGGTGTTGGTTTTGAACGAAAGTTCAACGCCAATGGAGTTGAGTGGGAAGAAGATCAATACCCCAAGACAAAGTTTGTTCCTCAACAAGAGAAGTATGATCCTACTTCCTTCAAGGGGACACAAGCTCAAGATGATCTTCCACCACAAGACCACAAGAACAAAGGCAAGGACAAGCTTCAAGAACGGTTAGATTTTGTGTGGAGGCTATATATACCCCTCCACCTCCTCTTCATTCGTGGAGAGAGCCATCCGACTGAACCTACACTTCCAACTTACCATTTCTGAGAGAGAACCACCTACTCATGTGTTGAGGCCAAGATATTCCATTCCTACCATATGAATCTTGATCTCTAGCCTTCCCCAAGTTGCTTTCCACTCAAATCATCTTTCCTCCAGATCCAAAACCTATGAGAGAGAGTTGAGTGTTGGGGAGACTATCATTTGAAGCACAAGAGCAAGGAGTTCATCATCAACACACCATTTGTTACTTCTTGGAGAGTGGTGTCTCCTAGATTGGCAAGGTGTCACTTGGGAGCCTCCGACAAGATTGTGGAGTTGAACCAAGGAGTTTGTAAGGGCAAGGAGATCGCCTACTTCGTGAAGATCTACCGCTAGTGAGGCAAGTCCTTCTTGGGCGACGGCCATGGTGGGATAGACAAGGTTGCTTCTTTGTGGACCCTTCGTGGGTGGAGCCCTCCGTGGACTCGCGCAGCCGTTACCCTTCGTGGGTTGAAGTCTCCATCAACGTGGAGGTACGATAGCACCACCTATCGGAACCATGCCAAAACATCCGTGTTCCAATTGCGCTTGAATGCTCTAAACCCTTCCCTTACTTTCTTGCAAGTTGCATGCTTTAATTTCCGCTGCCTATATACTCTTTGCATGCTTGCTTGAATTGTGTGATGATTGCTTGACTTGTCCTAAAATAGCTAAAATCTGCCAAACTATAAAATTGGGAAAAGGTTAAGTTTTTTATTGGTCAAGTAGTCTAATCACCCCCCCCCCCCTCTAGACATACTTCAAGGTCCTACATTATGGAAAGAACTTGCATGACATCTTTTGTACTACCCTCCCGTGGCAGCGGGGTCCTAATGGAAACTAAGGGATATTAAGGCCTCCTTTTAATAGAGAACCGGAACAAAGCATTAGCACATAGTGAATACATGAACTCCTCAAACTATGGTCATCACCGAGAAGTATCCCGATTATTGTCACTTCGGGGTTGTCGGATCATAACACATAATAGGTGACTATAGACTTGCAAGATAGGATCAAGAACACACATATATTCATGAAAACATAATAGGTTCAGATCTGAAATCATGGCACTCGGGCCCTAGTGACAAGCATTAAGCATACCAAAGTCATAGCAACATCAATCTCAGAACATAATGTATACTAGGGATCAAACCCTAACAAAACTAACTCGATTACATGATAGATCTCATCCAACCCATCACCGTCCAGCAAGCCTACGATGGAATTACTCACGCACGGCGGTGAGCATCATGAAATTGGTGATGGAGGATGGTTGATGATGACGACGGTGACGAATCCCCCTCTCCGGAGCCCCGAACGGACTCCAGATCAGCCCTCCCGAGAGGTTTTAGGGCTTGGCGGCGGCTCCGTATCGTAAAACGCGATGATTTCCTCTCTCTAATTTTTTTCTCTCCGAAAGCCAATATATAGAGTTGGAGTTGGCGTCGTAAGGTCTCCAAGGGGCCCACGAGGTAAGGGGGCACGCCCAGGAGGGGGGGCGCCCCCCACCCTCGTGGACAGGGTGTGGGCCCCGTGGTCTTCATCTTTGGCGAGAATTTTTTATTATTTTTTCTAAGATGTTCCGTGGAGTTTCACGTCATTCCGAGAACTTTTATTTTCTGCAGATAAAACAACATCATGGCAATTCTGCTGAAAACAGTGTCAGTCCGGGTTAGTTCCATTCAAATCATACAAGTTAGAGTCCAAAACAAGGGCAAAAGTGTATGGAAAAGTAGATACGATGGAGACGTATCAAATACCTAGTTCAATCTCGTTACCGGCAAGTCTCTTTACTCGTACTGTAATACATCATCCTGCAACTAACTCATTAGTTGCAATGCTTGCAAGGCTTAAGTGATGTGCATTACCGAGAGGGCCCGGAGATACCTCTCCGACAATCGAAGTGACAAATCCTAATCTCGAAATACGCCAACCCAACAAGTACCTTCGGAGACACCAGAGCTCCTTTATAATCACCCAGATTACGCTGTGATGTTTGGTAGCACACAAAGTGTTCCTCCGTAACGGGAGTTGCATAATCTCATAGTCATAGGAACATGTATAAGTCATGAAGAAAGCAATAGCAACATACTAAACGATCGTGTGCTAAGCTAACAGAATGGGTCATGTCAATCACATCATTCTCCTAATGATGTGATCCCGTTAATCAAATGACAACTTGTGTCTATGGCTAGGAAACATAACCATCTTTGATCAACGAGCTAGTCAAGTAGAGGCATACTAGTGACAATGTCTATGTATTCACACATGTATTATGTTTCCGGTTAATACAATTCTAGCATGAATAATAAACATTTATCATGATATAAGGAAATAAATAATAACTTTATTATTGCCTCTAGGGAATATTTCCTTCATGCCGGCCTTTTCGTCGGAATCTTCTTCTGCTTCACGCCCGAAACCTTGCTCACCTTATCCACGGCGGCGGGCAGATCGCTGTGGCGGCGGTAGCCCGTGCCAAGGCGTGCCTTTCCGGCGGGGCCAGCCGGATTGCTGCCCTGCATGACAATGTTGTCGTGCCGCTTGTAGGCAGGCGCGTTGGGGCCTTGGGAGAAGTATGGCGGGGAAGATCTGTCGGAGGGGATTGCGCATGCGCGACCTCCACGGTGATGGGGGACGGCTGATACGTCCATTTTGCATCATGCTTTTATATCGATATTTATTGCATTATGGGCTGTTATTACACATTATGTCACAATACTTATGCCTATTCTCTCTTATTTTACAAGGTTTACATAAGTAGGAGAATGCCGGCACTGGAATTCAATGGAAAAGGAGAAAATATTAGAGACCTATTCTGCACAACTCCAAAAGTCCTGAAACTCCACGAAAGTTATTTTTGGAAATAATAAAAAATATTAAGCAGAAGAAATACATCAGGGGGCCTCCACCTGTCCACGAGAGTGGGGGGCGCGCCCTACCCCCCTGGGCGCGCCCCCTGCCTCATGGGCCCCCTGTTGGCCCTCCGGTGCCCATCTTCTGGTATATGAAGTCTTTTGTCCGAATAAAATCATAAGCAAGCTTTGATTTAGACTCCTTCCACGAGGCTGAACCTTGGCGGAACCAATCTAGGGCTCCGCAGAGCTGTTCGCTGGGACACTTCCCCGGAGGGGGAAATCATCGCCATCGTCATCACTAACGCTCCTCTCATCGGAGAGGGCAATCTCCATCAACATCTTCACCAACACCATCTCCTCTCAAACCCTAGTTCATCTCTTGTATCCAATTCTTGTCTCTAAGTCCGGATTGGTACCGTGAGGTTTCTAGTAGTGTTGATTACTCCTTGTAGTTGATGCTAGTTGGTTTATTTGGTGGAAGATCATATGTTCAGATCCTTTATGCATATTAATACCCTCTGATTATGAACATGAATATGCTTTGTGAGTAGTTACGCTTTGTTCCCGAGGACATGGGAGAAGTCTTGCTATTAGTAGTCATGTGAATTTGGTATTCGCTCGATATTTTGATGAGATGTATGTTGTCTATCCTCTAGTGGTGTTATGTGAACGTCGACTACATAACACTTCACCATTATTTGGGCCTAGAGGAAAGCATTGGGAAGTAATAAGTAGATGATAGGTTGCTAGAGTGACAGAAGCTTAAACCCTAGTTTATGTGTTGCTTCGTAAGGGGCTGATTTGGATCCATATGTTTCATGCCATGGTTAGGTTTACCTTAATACTTTTGTTGTAGTTGCAGATGCTTGCAATAGAGGTTAATCATAAGTGGGATGCTTGTTCAAGTAAGAACAGCACCCAAGCACCAGTCCACCCACATATCAAATTATCAAAGTACCAAACACGAATCATATGAACGTGATGATAACTAGCTTGACGATAATTCCCATGTGTCCTCGGGAGCGCTTTTCTTTATATAAGAGTTTGTACAGGCTTGTCCTTTGCTACAAAAAGGATTGGGCCAACTTGCTGCACTTTATTTACTTTTGTTAATTGTTACTCGTTACCAATTATCTTATCACAAAACTATCTGTTACCTATAATTTCAGTGCTTGCAGGGAATACCTTGCTGAAAACCTCTTATCATTTCCTTCTGCTCCTCGTTGGGTTCGACACTCTTACTTATCGAAAGGACTACGATAGATCCCCTATACTTGTGGGTCATCAAGACTCTTTTCTCAAGCGCCGCTGTCGGGAGTGAAGCGCCTTTGGTAGGTGGAATTTGGTAAGGAAAAATTTATATAGTGTGCTGAAATTTACTTTCATTGTTGTTACTATGGAAAGTAATCCTCTGAGGGGCTTGTTCGGGTATCTTCACCCCGACCAAGAGAGCAAATAGTTGCTCCTCAACCTCTCGAACCTACTGAAAATGAAAATGTCCACTTTGAAATTCCTTCGGGTATGTTAGAAAAACTGCTAGCTAATCCTTTTGCAGGAGATGGAATAAAGCATCCTGATGAGCACTTAATATATGTGGATGAAGTTTGTGGATTATTTTAGCTTGCAGGTGTGCCTGGTGATGTTGTTAATAAGAAGGTCTTCACTTTATCTTTGAAGGGAGATACATTGACATGGTATAGGCTATGTGATGATACGGAGTCATGGAACTACAAACGATTGAAATTGGAATTTCATCAGAAGTTTTATCCTACGCATCTTGTTCATTGTGATCGCAATTATATATATATAATTTCTGGCCTCGCGAAGGAGAAAGCATCGCTCAAGCTTGTGGGAGGCTTAAATCAATGTTATATTCATGCCCCAATCATGAGCTCTCAAGGGAAATGATTATTCAAAAAAATTATGCTCGGCTTTGTGATAACAATCGCACCATGCTCGATACTTCTTGTGCTGGCTCTTTTATGATGAAGACTATTGAATTCAAATGGGATTTATTGGATCGAATTAAACGTAACTCTGAATATTGGGATCTCGACGAAGGTAAGGAGTCAGGTATGACACCTAAGTTTGATTGTGTTAAATCTTTTATGGATACCGATGTTTTACGTAAATTTAGCACTAAATATGGACTTGACTCTAAGATAGTAGCTTCTTTCTGTGAATCTTTTGCTGCTCATATTGATCTCCCTAAGGAGAAGTGGTTTAAATATCATCCTCCCATAGAAGTAAAAGTAGTTGCACCTATTAAAGTTTAAGAAAAGACTATCACTTATAATGATCCTATTGTTCCTACTTCTTATGTTGAGAAACCACCTTTCCCTGTTAGGATAAAGGGTCATGCTAAAGCTTCAACTGTGGTCCGTAAAAGCAATATTAGAACTTATACACCTCCTGAGCAAATTAAAGTTGAACCTAATATTGCTATTGTTAAAGATCTCTCGTCTGATAATATCGATGGGCATGTTATTCATTTCCGTGATGAAACTGCTAGAACTGCCAAACCTTGTGCTAAAGATAAACATAGACCTGTGGTAGGCATGCCTGTTATTTCTGTTAAAATAGGAGATCATTGTTATCATGGCTTATGTGACATGGGTGCTAGTGCTAGTGCAATACCAGTTGACTTATACACAGAAATTAAGCATGGTATTGCACCTACTGAGTTGGAAGATATTGATGTCACAATTAAACTTGCCAATAGAGATACTATATCACCAATGGGAATTGTTAGAGATATTGAAGTCATGTGTGGGAAAACTAAATATCCTGCTGATTTTCTTGTTCTTGGTTCCTCACAAGATAGCTTTTGTCCCATTATTTTTGGTAGACCCTTCTTGAACACCGTTAATGCTAGGATAGATGATACGTCTCCAACGTATCTATAATTTTTGATTGCTCCATGCTATATTATCTACTGTTTTGGGCAATATTGAGCTTTATTTTCCACTTTTATATTACTTTTGGGACTAACCTATTAACCGGAGGCCCAGCACAGATTTGCTGTTTTTTGCCTATTTCGGTATTTCGAAGAAAAGGAATATCAAATGGAGTCAAAACGGAACGAAATCAACTGGAGAAGTTATTTCTGGAACGAAAGCTACCCGATGGACTTGGACCCCACGTCAAGGAAGGAACGAGGAACCCATGAGGGTGGGGGCGCGCCCCTTGCCTCGTGGGGCCCTCATGGCTCCCCTGACGTGCTTTTTCCGCCTATATAACTCCACGTACCCTAAAAGTTCCAGAGCAGAGATTAGATCGGTAGTTCCGCCGCCGCAAAACCTCCAGAGCCACCAAAAACCAATCGGGACCCTGTTCCGGCACCCTGCCGGAGGGGGCAACCCTCACCGGTGGCCATCTTCATCATCCTGTCGCTCTCCATGACGAGGAGGGAGTAGTTCACCCTCGGGGCTGAGGGTATGTACCAGTAGCTATGTGTTTGATCTCTCTCTCTCTGTGTGTTCTTGATTTGGCACGATCTTGATGTATCGCGAGCTTTCCCCTTGAAGTAATCTTATCGAATTGAATGTATAGGCAAAAAACAACAATTCTGGGGTGGGCCTCCGGTTAATAGGTTAGCCCCAAAAATAATATAAAAGTGGAAAATAAAGCCCAATATGGTCCAAAACAGTAGATAATGTAGCATGGAGCAATCAAAAATTATAGATACGTTAGAGACTTATCAGGCATCCCCAAGCTTAATTCCTACTCGTCCTCGAGTAGGTAAATGATAAAAACAGAATTTTTGATGCGGAGTGCTACTTGGCATAATTTCAATGTAATTCTTCTTAATTGTGGTATGAATATTCAGATCCGAAATATTCAAGACAAAAGTTCATATTGACATAAAAATAATAATACTTCAAGCATACTAACTAAGCAATTATGTCTTCTCAAAATAACATGGCCAAAGAAAGTTCATCCCTACAAAATCATATAGTTTAGTCATGCTCCATTTTCGTCACACAAGAATGCTCTCATCATGCACTACCCCGATGACAAGCCAAGAAATTGTTTCACACTTTAGTAATCTCAAACTTATAAACTTTCATGCAATATATGAGCGCGAGCCATGGACATAGCACTATGGGTGGAATAGAATATGATGATGGGGGTTATGTGGAGAAGACAAAAAAGGAGAAGATCTCACATCAATGAGGCTAATCAATGGGCTATGGAGATGCCCATCGATTGATGCTAATGCAAGGAGTAGGGATTGCCATGCAACGGATGCACTAGAGCTATAAATGTATGAAAGCTCAACAAAAGAAACTAAGTGGGTGTGCATCCAACTTGCTTGCTCATGAAGACCTGGGGCACTTGAGGAGGCCCATTTTTGGAATACACAAGCCAAGTTCTATAATGAAAAATTCCCACTAGTATATGAAAGTGACAAAACAAGAGACTCTCTATCATGAAGATTATGGTGCTACTTTGACGCACAAGTGTGGCAAAGGATAGTAGCATTGTCCCTTCTCACTTTTTCTCTCATTTTTTATGGCCTTCCTTTTTTTATGGCCTTTCTATTATTTTTATTCCTCACTTGGGACAATGCTCTAGAAAATGATGATCATCACACTTCTATTTATTTACAACTCAATGATTACAACTCGATACTAGAACAAAGTATGACTCTATATGAATGCCTCCGGCGGTGTACCGGGATATGCAATGAATCAAGAGTGACATGTATGGAAGAATTATGAACGGTGGCTTTGCCACAAATACTATGCCAACTACATGATCATGCTAAGTAATATGACAATGATGAAGGTGTTATGATGAACGGAATGGCGGAAAGTTGCATGGAAATATATCTCGGAATGGCTATGGTGGCTGTTTTGAGGAAGATATAAGGAGGTTTATGTGTGAAAGAGCGTATCATATCACGGGGTTTGGATGCACCGGCGAAGTTTGCACCAACTCTCAATGTGAGAAAGGGCGATGCACGTGCATCAAGAGGCTAGCAATGATGGAAGGGTGAGAGTGCGTATAATCCATGGACTCAACATTAGTCATAAAGAACTCACATACTTATTGCAAAAATATACAAGCCATCAAAAACCAAAGCACTACGCGCATGCTCCTAGGGGGATAGATTGGTAGGAAAAGACCATCGCTCGTCCCCGACCGCCACTCATAAGGAGGACAATCAAAGAACACCTCATGTTTCAAATTTGTTACATAACGTTTACCATACGTGCATGCTACGGGACTTGCAAACTTCAACACAAGCATTCTTCAAATTCACAACTACTCAACTAGCACGACTTTGATATTATCACCTCCATATCTCAAAACAATCATCAAGCATCAAACTTTTCTTAGTATCCAACACACTCATAAGAAAGTTTTTACTATTTTTGTATACCTAGCATATTGAGGTTATTAAGAAAATTACCATGCTATTTAAGACTCTCAAAATAATCTAAGTGAAGCATGAGAGATCAATAGTTTCTATAAAACAAATCCACCACCGTGCTCTAAAAGATATAAGTGAAGCACTAGAGCAAAACTATATAGCTCAAAAGATATAAGTGAAGCACATAGAGTATTCTAACATATTCCAATTCATGTATGGCTCTATCAAAAGGTGTGTACAGCAAGGATGATTGTGGTAAACTAAAAAGCAAAGACTCAAATCATACAAGACTCTCCAAGCAAAACACATATCATGTGGTGAATAAAAATATAGCTCCAAGTAAAGTTACCGATGGAAGTAGACGAAAGAGGGGATGCCTTCCGGGGCATCCCCAAGATTTGACGTTTTGGTGTCCTTATATTATATTGGGGGTGCCATGGGCATCCCCAAGCTTAGGATCTTGCCACTCCTTGTTCCATAATCCATCAAAAGATTTCACCCAAAACTTGAAAACTTCACAACACAAAACTCAACAGAAATCCCGTGAGCTCCGTTAACAAAAGAAAACAAAAGACCACTTCAAGGTACTGTAATGAACTCATTATTTATTTATATTGGTGTTAAACCTACTGTATTCCAACTTCTCTATGGTTTATAAACTATTTTACTAGCCATAGATTCATCAAAATAAGCAAACAACACACGAAAAACAGAATCTGTCAAAAACAGAACAGTCTGTAGTAATCTGTAACTAACGCAAACTTATGGAACTCCAAAAATTCAGACAAAATAGGAAGACCTAGGAAATTTATTTATTTATCAGCAGAAATTGGAATCACTATTTTACCACGTTATGGTGATTTTTAACAATTGTTTTCGTGAACAGAAAGTTTCTGGAAATTACAGCAAGATCAAATAACTATCATCCAAGAAGATCTTATAGGTTTAACTTGGCACAAACACTAATTAAAACATAAAAACACATCTAAACAGAAGGTAGATGGATTATTTATTCCTAAACAGAAGCAAAAATAAAAAAAACTAAAAATAAAATTGGGTTGCCTCCTAACAAGCGCTATCGTTTAACGCCCTTAGCTAGGCATAATAGCAAGGATAGATCTAGGTTTTGCCATCTTTGGTAGGCAATCCATAAGTGGCTCTCATGATAGATTCATATGGTAGTTTTATTTTCTTCCTAGGGAAGTGTTCCATGCCTTTCTTTAATGGAAATTGGAATCTAATATTCCCTTTCTTCATATCAATAATTGCACCAATGGTTCTAAGGAAAGGTCTACCAAGAATAATAGGACATGAAGGATTGCAATCTATATCAAGAACGATAAAATCTACGGGCACATAATTACTATTTGGAACAATAAGAACATCATTAATTCTTCCCATAGGTTTCTTAATAGTGGAATCCACAAGGTGCAAGTTTAGAGAGCAATCATCAAAATCGCGGAAATCTAGCAAATCGCACAAAGTTTTGGGAATAGTGGAAACACTAGCACCCAAATCACATAAAGCATAAAATTCATGATCCTTAATCTTAATTTTAATAGTTGGTTCCCACTCATCATAAAGTTTTCTAGGGATAGAAACTTCCAACTCAAGTTTTTCTTCATAAGATTGCATCAAGGCATCAACGATATGTTTAGTAAACGCTTTATTTTGACTATAAGCATGAGGAGAATTTAGCACGGATTGCAACAAGGAAATACAATCAATTAAAGAGCAACTTTCATAATTAAATTCCTTGAAATCCAAAATAGTGGGTTTAGCAACATCTAGGGTTTTGCTTTCTTCAACCCCACTTTTATCAATTTTAGCATCATAATCTAAAAACTCCAAATTTTTGGAATGCCTTCTAGGTAAAGGTGGATCATATTCAGTCTCATCATTATCAAGATTCATATTGCAAAACAAAGATTTAATAGGGGACACATCAATAACTTTTAGATCTTCATCTTTATTTTCATGGAAATTGGAAGAACACTCTTTAATAAAGGCATCTTTCGTAGCATGCATCCTAGCGGTTCTGTCCTTGCACTCATCAATGGAAATTCTCATGGCTTTGAGAGACTCATTGATATCATGCTTAGGAGGAATAGATCTAAGCTTTAAAGAATCAACATAAAGAGAAATCTATCAACGTTCCTAGCCAATTCATCAACTTTAAGCAATTTCTCTTCAAGCAAAGCATTGAAATTCTTTTGCGAATTCATAAACTCTTTAACACTAGTCTCAAAGTCAGAGGGCATCTTATTAAAATTTCCATAAGAGTTGTTGTAGGAATTTCCATAATTATTAGAAGGATTACTAGGGTAAGGCCTAGGATTAAAGTTCCCCCTATACGCGTTGTTACCAAAATTATTCCTACCAAAAAAATTCACATCCATAGTTCATTATTATTCTCAATCAAAGTAGACAAAGGCATATCATTAGGATCAGAAGAAACACTTTTAGTAGCAAATAATTTCATAAGTTCATTCATCTTTCCACTCAAAACATTAATTTCTTCTATCGCATGCACTTTTTTATTAGTAGATCTTTCACTGTGCCATTGAAAATAATTAACCATAATATTATCTAGGAGTTTAGTAGCATCTCCAAAAGTGATTTCCATAAAAGTGCCTCCCGCGGCCGAATCTAAAAGATTTCTAGAAGCAAAATTCAATCCGGCATAATTTTTTTTGTATAATCATCCACAAATTCAAACCATGAGTAGGGCAATTACGTATCATTAATTTCATCCTCTCCCAAGCTTGTGCAACATGTTCAGGATCAAGTTGCTTAAAATTCATAATATCGTTTCTAAGAGAGATGATCTTAGCGGAGGAAAATACTTAGAGATAAAAGCATCTTTGCACTTGTTCCAAGAATCAATACTATTTTTAGGCAAAGACGAAACCAAGCTTTAGCATGATCTCTAAGTGAAAAGGAAATAGCTTCAATTTAACAATATCATTATCAACATCTTTCTTCTTTTGCATATCACACAAATCCACGAAGCTATTTAGATGAGTAGCGGCATCTTCACTAGGAAGGCCGGCGAATTGATCTTTCATAACAAGATTCAACAAAGCAGTATTGATTTCACAAGATTCAGTGTTGGTAAGAGGAGCAATCGGAGTGCTAAGAAAATCATTATCGTTGGTATTGGTAAAGTCACACAATTTGGTATTATCTTGAGCCATCGTGACAAGCAAGCAATCCAACACACGAGCAAACAAAAAGCAAGCGAGAAAAAGGCAAACGGAAAAGAGAGGGCGAATAAAACGACAAGGGTGAAGCGGGGGAGAGGAAAACGAGAGGCAAATGGCAAATAATGTAATGCGAGAGATAAGGGATTGTGATGGGTACTTGGTATGTTGACTTTTGCGTAGACTCCCCGGCAACGGCGCCAGAAATTCTTCTTGCTACCTCTTGAGCACTGCGTTGGATTTCCTTGAAGAGGAAAGGATGATGCAGCAAAGTAGTGTAAGTATTTCCCTCAGTTTTTTAGAACCAAGGTATCAATCCAGTAGGAGGCTACGCGCGAGTCCATCGTACCTACACAAAGCAAATAACTCCTCGCAACCAACGCGAATAGGGGTTGTCAATCCCTTCACGGTCACTTATGAGAGTGATATCTGATAGAGATGATAGATAATATTTTTGGTATTTTTGGTATAAAGATGCAAAGTAAAATAAAAATCAAAGTAAAAAAAGCAAAGGCAATAATCAAGTGATGGAAGATTAATATGATGGAGATAGACCCGGGGGCCATAGATTTCACTAGTGGCTTCTCTCAAGAGCATAAGTATTTTACGGTGGGTGAACAAATTACTGTTGAGCAATTGACAGAGTTGAGCATAGTTATGAGAATATCTAGGTATGATCATATATATAGGCATCACGTCTGAGACAAGTAGACCGACTCCTGCCTGCATCTACTACTATTACTCCACTCAACGACCGCTATCCAACATGCATCTAGAGTATTAAGTTAATGAAAACATAGTAACGCCTTAAGCAAGATGACATGATGTAGAAGGGATAAATTCATGCAATATGATAAAAACCCCATCTTGTTATCCTCGATGGCAACAATACAATACGTGCCTTGCTGCCCCTCATCCACCGGGAAAGGACACCGCAAGATTGAACCCAAAGCTAAGCACTTCTCCCATTGTAAGAAAAACCAATCTAGTAGGCCAAACCAAACTGATAATTCGAAGAGACTTGCAAAGATAACCAATCATACATAAAAGAATTCAGAGAAGATTCAAATATTGTCCATAGATAATCTTGACCATAAACCCACAATTCATTGGTCTCAAAAAACACACCGCAAAAAGAAGATTACATCAAATAGATCTCCACGAGAGAGGGGGAGAACATTCTATTGAGATCCAAAAAGAGAGAAGAAGCCATCTAGCTACTAACTATGGACCCGAAGGTCTGAGGTAAACTACTCAAACTTCATCGGAAGGGCTATGGTGATGATGTAGAAGCCCTCCATGGTGGATTCCCCTTCCCATGTGAGTTCAAACAGGCCCCAAGATGGGATTTCATGGTATGTAAGGTTGCGGCGGTGGAATTAGGTTTTGGTTCCGTGATCGATTGTTTGGGGTACGAGGTATATATTGGAGGAAGAAGTACGTCGGTGGAGCCAGGGGGCCCACGAGGGTGGGGCGTGCCCTAGGGGTAGGCACGCCTCTACCTCATGCCTACCTCGTGGCTTTCTTGACGAGGGTCCAAGTCTCCGGGTCATATTCGTGAGAAAATCACGCTTCCCAAGGTTTCATTCCGCTTGGACTCAATTTGATATTCCATTTCTTCAAACACCGAAATAGGCAAAAACAACAATTACAGGCTGGGCCTCCGGTTAATAGGTTAGTCCCAAAAATAATATAAAAGTGGAAAATAAAGCCCAATATTGTCCAAAACAGTAGATAATATAGCATGGAGCAATCAAAAATTATAGATACGTTGGAGACGTATCAGTTCAATAAGGACTTCTCAAAAATTTGTCGGCCTGTGACTAATTTATTACCAAAAGATATACCATTTGTCTTTGATGATGATTGTGTAGAAGCATTTGAAATACTTAAGAAAGCATTGATCTCTGCACCTATTGTTCAGCCACCTGATGGGAATTTACCTTTTGAAATTATGTGTGATGCTAGTGATTATGCTGTAGGTGTTGTTCTAGAGCAAAGAGTTGATAAGAAATTAAATGTTATTCAATATGCTAGTAAAACTCTAGACAATGCCTAGAGAAATTATGCTACTACTGGGAAAGAATTCTTAGCAGTTGTATTTGCTTGTGATAAGTTCAGACCTTATATTGTTGATTCGAAAGTAACTATTCACCCTGATCATGCTGCTATTAAATATCTTATGGAAAAGAAAAATGCTAAACCTAGACTAATTAGATGGGTTCTCTTGCTACAAAAATTTGATTTGCATATTGTTGATAGAAAGGGAGCTGAGAACCCCGTTGCAGACAACTTGTCTAGGTTAGAAAATGTTCTTGATGACCCACTACCTATTGATGATAGCTTTCCGGATGAACAACTAAATGTCATAAATACTTCTCGAACTACTCCCTGGTATGCTGATTATGCTAATTACATCGTTGCTAAATTTATATCACCTAGTTTCACATACCAGCAAAAGAAAAAGTTTTTCTATGATTTGAGACATTACTTTTGGGATGACTCACATCTTTATAAAGAAGGAGTAGATGGTGTTATTAGATGTTGTGTACCTGAGCATGAACATGAACAGATCCTACGCAAGTGTCACTCCGAGGCTTATGGAGGACACCACGCTAGAGACAGAACTGCATATAAGGTATTGCAATCCGGTTTTTATTGGCCTACTCTCTTCAGGGATGCCCGTAAGTTTGTCTTATCTTGTGATGAATGTCAAAGAATTGGTAATATTAGTAGACGTCAAGAAATGCCTATGAACTATTCACTTGTTATTGAACCATTTGATGTCTGGGGCTTTGATTATATCTGACCTTTTCCTGCCTCTAATGGATATACACATATTTTAGTCGATGTTGATTATGTTACTAAGTGGGTATAAGCTATTCCAACTAGTAGTGCTGATCATAACACCTCTATTAAAATGCTTAAAGAAGTTATTTTTCTGAGGTTTGGAGTCCCTAGATATCTAATGACTGATGGTGGTTCACATTTTATTCATCGTGCTTTTCGTAAAATGCTTGCAAAGTATGATGTTAATCATAGAATTGCATCTCCGTATCACCCACAGTCTAGTGGTCAAGTAGAATTGAGTAATAGAGAACTCAAATTAATTTTGCAAAAGACTGTTAATAGATCTAGAAAGAATTGGTCCAAGAAACTGGATGATGCATCATGGGCCTATAGAACTGCATATAAAAATCCTATGGGTATGTCTCCGTATAAAATGGTTTATGGAAAAGCATGTCACTTACCTCTCGAACTAGAACATAAGGCTGATTGGGCTATTAAAGAGCTCAATTATGATTTCAAACTTGCCGGTGAGAAGAGGCTGTTTTACATTAGCTCACTTTATGAATGGAGAACACAAGCCTATGAAATGCCAAATTGTTTAAAGAAAAAGTTAAAAGATGGCATGACAAAAGAATACAAAAGCGTGAGTTTAATTTAGGTGATTATGTATTGCTATAAAACTCTCGTTTAAGATTTTTTGCAGGAAAACTTCTCTCTAAATGGGAAGGCCCTTACGTTATCAAGGAGGTCTATCGTTCCGGTGCCATAAAAATCAACAACTTCAGAGGCACAAATCCGAAGGTGGTGAACGGTCAAAGAATGAAACATTATATCTCAGGTAATCCTATAAATGTTGAAACTAATGTTATTGAAACCGTAACACCGGAGGAATACATAAGAGACACTTTCCAGAACGCTTTGCACTCGAAAGGAATAGGTATGTGGTACGGTAAGTAAACCGACTCCAAAATAGTTCTAATGGCAATATTTCTCCGTTTTGGAATATTTAGAAAATTAGAAAATTAAGAAGCAGTCCAGGAAGGACACGAGGCCTCGTGCGCTCTCCGGACTCTGTTTTCTTGCACGATACGTATTTTGGTCGGTAAAAATTCATTATATAATCTCCCGAAGGTTTTGACTCCTGTATCACGCAAATATTCTCTGTTCTCGTTTCGAGTTGTTGCTGCTGCAGATTAGAGCAAGATGTCTTCTCAAGAGTAGTCGGGGAGAGCCGGGTCTCTCATCCGGCATCGAGACCAAGGACAAACAGCGATGCTGACCACTTTGGGACAGCGACGGAGGAAGAGATGGAAGCTGATTTGATGAGGATAGATGCCATGGAGGAGGATCAAGAAGTCACTTCTCGCTTCCGGGCTGGATTTACGATGGGGGAACTACAGAGCTCGGCTATTCCAAACTCGGTTATCCCTTCCAATGTTAGATTTCTTTCTTATGAAAATATGAAGAAGAGTGTCACTTGTTCTCCCACAGTTATGCAACACCCTTGGGTGCAAGGAGATTTAGCCGTTACAGGAAAGCTTCGTAAGGAGATAATGGATTTCAAGCGGCAACTCAATAAGCTCGAGGAAGAGAATCGTATCCTGAGGGGCATTATCGCCAAGAATATCACATCACCATCCCTGAAGAAGGAGACATAATCACATGGGTATGGGCACTCCCCTTGGCAACTGCCAAGTTTGGGGGAGGTGCCTGATACGTCTCCAACGTATCTATAATTTTTGATTGCTCCATGCTATATTATCTACTGTTTTGGACCATATTGGGCTTTATTTTCCACTTTTATATTATTTTTGGGACTAACCTATTAACTGGAGGCCCAACCCAGAATTGTTATTTTTTTTGCCTATTTCAGTGTTCCGAAGAAACGGTATGAAACCTTCGGGAACGTGATTTTCTCACCGAATATGATCCAGGAGACTTGGACCCTACGTCAAGAAAGCCATGAGGTGGGCACGAGGTAGGGGGGCGCGCCCTACCCCCAGGGCGCCCCCCCACCCTCGTGGGCCCCACGAAGCTCCACCGACGTACTCCTTCCTCCTATATATACCTCGCACTTCCAAATGATCGACACGGAGCCAAAACCTAATTCCACCGCCGCAACTTTCAGATCCACGAGATCCCATCTTGGGGCCTGTTCGAGCTCCGCCGGAAGGGGATCCACCACGAGGGCTTCTACATCATCACCATAGCCCTCCGATGAAGTGTGAGTAGTTTACCTCGGACCTTCGGTCCATAGTTAGTAGCTAGATGGCTTCTTCTCTGCTTTTGGATCTAAATACAATGTTCTCCCCTCTCGTGGAGATCTATTCGATGTAATCTTCTTTTTGCGGTGTGTTTGTTGAGACCGATGAATTGTGGGTTTATGATCAAGATTATCTATGAACAATATTTGAATCTTCTCTGAATTCTTTTATGTATGATTGGTTATCTTTGCAAGTCTCTTTGAATTATCAGTTTGGTTTGGCCTACTAGATTGGTTTTTCTTGTAATGGGAGAAGTGCTTAGCTTTGGGTTCAATCTTGCGGTGTCCTTTCCCAGTGACAGTAGGGGCAGCAAGGCATGTATTGTATCGTTGCCATCGAGGATAACAAGATGGGTTTTTTATCATATTGCTTGAATTTATCCCTCTACATCATGTCATCTTGCTTAAGGCGTTACTCTGTTTTCTTGAACTTAATACTCTAGATGCATGCTGAAGAGCGGTCGATGAGTGGAGTAATAGTAGTAGATGCAGGCAGGAGTCGGTCTACTTGTCTCGGACGTGATGCCTATATACATGATCATACTGTAAGTGCATCTAGTGCCCCTTAGTGATTTTGGTGTATTGAATACTTATAGGTTAAGGGACTAATGTGTTTATGAGTGTACACAGGTCTATAAGTCTATGAGGAGTTTGATATTTACAGAGAAAGTCGGCCCTAAAATGAAGTTCTTCGATCAAGACTTTGGTATTCAAGACTTTCAAGACTTTGAAAGTGAAGAAATTGGTGTGATCTTGAAGACTTGGTATTTATTTGAGGAACATGAAGCGTGAAGACTTTTGTTTTCGTAGTTTCGCTTTTCTTTTCTTGAGTCATAGGAAACACCGTCTCGTTAAAGGGGTCGAGGAAATACTAAGGAAAAATTTCCATGTGATGCTCAACTCAAAATCCTACACCTACCAATCCTTCGAGTGAAGCCTTTGAAATCTCATACAGCTTCACCAATTTCTTCAAGGATGAGACGAAGTTCTTCCGGTCACGAGGAATTTGTTCGACCGAGGAGTTAGGAATTCGCCAGGCGGATTGCCTACACAAAGAGGAACATGATAGCCTTGAGGAATTTGAGAGTCAAATTTCCGACCGCTCTTGTCTTCTTGGCCACCTGTCCCAAAATATCTTATCCACCTAACGGTCATATCACCGAAGGGCATTTATGTCTTATCATGTCGGGCTGCTCCTAGGCTATAAATAGCCCCCTACAACCACTAGCTGGTTGGCTGCTCCGAGAGAACTTGACACTTGTCATTTGAGAGCAACCCATCCTCCGAGGACTTTGAGCGAAAATCATCGAGTGAGGAAAAACCCAAAAACCAAACCCCTACAAACCCAAAGTGATTGAGCATCACTGAAGAGATTGATCCTGCATGGATCCGACGCTTGTTACCTTTGAAGACTGTGCTTCTTCCGCACGGTTAGGCGCCATGGTCTAGAGCATCCAAGAGGAATTGTGGGTCGCCGAGTGACCAAGTCTGTGAAGGTTTGGAAGTCACCTGAAGACTTACCACGAGTGATTGGACGAGGTCTGTGTGAACTTAGTTCAAGGAGAATACAATGAGGACTTGGTGTCCCGAGCTGTGTGCTCAGCCGATCGGGTGTCCGGACTGTGTGTCCTCGAGTTTAAATACTCACCGCTCCAACCGACGCATAACCTAAACGGCAGCTGGAACTGGTCTACCAAATCATTGTCTTCACCAACCTAACCGGTTCTATTTCCTCAACCCTTTCATTTCCTCATTACTGTGTTGAGTGTTCGTTCATATCTGTGTTTGAAGACTTTGACTGAAGACTTTCTCAATTTCCTCAGTTCAATTTCTTCAGTCTGTTTGTCTTCATCTTGTGCTATCCTGTGTTTACACTTACTGTACTCTTTGATTGTCTTCATTTCATCATGATGACCATGTCCGCATTCTCTTATGCTTACTTCTGAGTACTTATTCCGTTGCAAGTAGTTCTTCACTTAGGAATTTCCTCACCGGCAAATTCCTCATTGAAGAATTCATAAAAATCGCCTATTCACCCCCCCCCCCTCTAGTCGATATAACGCACTTTCACATACCTAGATATTCTCATAACTATGCTCAATTCTAACAATTGCTCAACAGTAATTTGTTCACCCATCGTAGAATACTTATGCTCTTGAGAGAAGCCACTAGTGAAATCTATGGCCCCCGGGTCTATTCTCATCATATTAATCTTCCTACGCTTTATTATTGCCTTTGCTTTTTTACTTTACCTTTTATTTTACTTTGCATCTTTATACCAAAAATACCGAAAATATTATCTATCATCTCTATCAGATCTCACTCTCGTAAGTGACCGTGAAGGGATTGACAACCCCTATTTGCGTTGGTTGCGAGGAGTTATTTGCTTTGTGTAGGTGCGAGGGACTCGCGTGTAGTCTCCTACTGGATTGATACCTTGGTTCTCAAAAACTGAGGGAAATACTTATGCTACTGTGCTGCATCACCTTTCCTCTTCAAGGAAATCCAACACAAGCTCAAGAGGTAGCAAGAAGAATTTCTGGCGCCGTTGCCGGGGAGTTTATGCAAAAGTCAACATACCAAGTACCCATCACAATCCCTTATCTCTCGCATTACGTTATTTGCCATTTGCCTCTCGTTTTCCTCTCCCCCACTTCGGCCTTGCCGTTTTATTCGCACTCTCTTTTTCGTTCGCCTTCTTCCCGTATGTATCTTTGTTTGTGTTTCCTTGTGCCTTCTATATGCTTGCGTCTTTGCTTGCTGAAAATCTATTGATATGGATCCACTTAAAGTGTTCTACTTGGATCATCTTCGATCCTTATGCGCTCGTGCTGAAACCCCAACTAGCCTAGTTGATGGGAAATCTTTAGATGAGCATGCTCATTTTGTACGTCATCGTTTGTCTGAAAAAGGGAAGCTCTTATGGTATCATATAAATAGTTTGCTATGCTATGCTTGGAATCTTTGTGAAATTTGTGATTTTACTTGTTGCTCTAAGAACCCTAAAAAACACCTTCCCTACCTATGTGAGTTTAATGATAATGAAATCTTATCTTGTTATGCGAAGGGTGTTTATAGTTACTATGTTATCGAACAAATTGAAGAATTTGTCATTTTTAAGGGTGCTCATGAAGTTGCTTCTTTGATTGAAAAGTTTGATTTTACTCTCAACAAATCTGAAAATTCCGTCATACTTAAATATTGCAATGAAAACCTTGCTCATAATGTCTATGTCCAAGAATTTATTGAAAGAATGACCGTTGCTTTGGAAGAAAATAATGATATGCATGAATCTATAGATAATGATGATTCCGGTGATTTGGTTGAAATATCCCTTGATGAACATGATGCTTGCTATTCTTGTGGCCATGATGCCAATATTTATGAAGAAGAATTTGCTACCGTTCCTTATGTTAAAAATGAGATCGTTGCTATTGCACCCATGCTTAATAGTTCCCTCGATGAAAAGCATGATTTCAGTGATTTTACTATAAATTCTCTTGATTTCAATTGTGCTAATAATATGCAAAACCCTAAGCTTGGGGATGCTAGTTTTGCTATGTCTATTACTTGTTGCAATGATCATGATCGGGGTGATTCTTCTTATGATCTTGAAAATTTATTTAATCCCCATGATGAATATGAGATTGATAATATTGTTTGCAATAATATTGAAAGTGGGTTTGGAAGAGTGTCAACTTTAGATCCCACGTATTTGGAGAATATTCAATCTTATGAAATTTTTGATAAAAGTGGGTTTGGAGAGGTCATGACTTTAGTTAATGTTAATCCCACTATTTCGGAAGAGTGTCAACTTTGCATGCATGTGGATCGTGTTGAAAATATTTTATGTGATAGCTATTTTGTTTAATTTGCTTATGATCCCACATGTAATTATTATGAGAGAGGAAAATATGGTCGTAGAAATTTTCATGATAATAAATTACCTCTCGTTATGTTGAGATTGCTATTGTTTCTTTCCGCTTCCTTGCATATGCTAGTTTTTGCTTGCTATGATCATTTGATTGCCTAAGATGCCTATGCATAGGAAGTATGTTAGACTTAGATGTGTTTATCATGTGTTCTATGATTCTCTTTTTGCGCTTCAATTCTTGTCTTTGATACGAGCATCGTTAAAATTATCAATGCCTAGCTAAGGGCGTTAAACGATAGCGCCTGTTGGGAGGCAACCCAGTTTTTTTTTAGTTTTTTTTGCTTTTGCTACTGTTTAGGAATAAATAATCCATCTACCTTCTGTTTAGATGTGTTTTTAAGTTTTAATTAGTGTTTGTGCCAATTTAAACCTATATGATCTTCTTGGATGATAGTTATTTGATCTTGCTGTAATTTCCACAAACTTTCGGTTCACGAAAACAATTGTTAAAAATCACCAGAACGTGATAAAATAGTGATTCAAATTTCTTCTGATCAATAAACAAATTTCCTAGGTCGTCCTATTTGGGCTGAATTTTTTGAGTTCCAGAAGTTTGCGTTAGTTACAGATTACTACAGACTGTTCTGTTTTTGATAGATTCTGTTTTTCGTGTGTTGTTTGCTTATTTTGATGAACCTATGGCTAGTAAAATAGTTTATAAACCATAGAGAAGTTGGAATAAAGTAGGTTTAACACCAATATAAATAAAGAATGAGTTCATTACAGTACCTTGAAGTGGTCTTTTGTTTTCTTTCGCTAACGGAGCTCACGAGATTTCTGTTGAGTTTTGTGTTGTGAAGTTTTCAAGTTTTGGGTGAAATCTTTTGATGGATTATGTAACAAGGAGTGGCAAGATCCTAAGCTTGGGTATGACCATGGCACCCCCAAGATAATCTAAGGACACCAAAAAGTCAAATCTTGGGGATGCCCCGGAAGGCATCCCCTTTTTCGTCTACTTCCATCGGTAACTTTACTTGGAGCTATATTTTTATTCACCACATGATATGTGTTTTGCTTGGAGCGTCTTGTATGATTTGAGTCTTTGCTTTTTAGTTTACCACAATCATCCTTGCTGTACAAACCTTTTGAGGGAGCCATACATGAATTGAAATTTGTTAGAATACTCTATGTGCTTCACTTATATCTTTTGAGCTATATAGTTTTGCTCTAGTGCTTCACTTATATCTTTTAGAGCACGGTGATGGATTTGTTTTATAGAAACTATTGATCTCTCATGCTTCACTTAGATTATTTTAGAGTATTAAATAGCCTGGTAATTTGCTTAATAATAATAATATGCTTGGTATTCAAGATTTGTAAAACTTTCTTTTGAGTGCGTCGAATACTAAGAAAAGTTTGATGCTTGATAATTTTGAGATATGAAGATGGTGATATTAGAGTCATGCTAGTTGAGTAGTTGTGAATTTGAGAAATACTTGTCTTAAAGTTTGTGATTCTCGTAGCATGCACGTATGGTGAACCGGTATGTGATGAAGTCGGAGCATGATTTATTTATTGATTGTCTTCCTTATGAGTGGCGGTCGGGGACGAGCGATGGGCTTTTCCTACCAATCTATCCCCCTAGGAGCATGCGCGTAATACTTTGCTTTGATAACTTGTAGATTTTTGCAATAAGTATATGAGTTCTTTATGACTAATGTTGAGTCCATGGATTATACGCACTTTTCTCATCCTTCCACCATTGCTAGCCTCTCTAATACCGCGCACTTTTCGCCGGTATCATACACCCACCATATACCTTCCTCAAAACAGCCACCATACCTACCTATCATGGCATTTCCATAGCCATTCCGAGATATATTGCCATGCAACTTTCCACCGTTCCGTTTATTATGACACGCTCCATCATTGTCATATTGCTTAGCATGATCATGTAGTTGACATCGTATTTGTGGGAAAGCCACCGTTCATAATTCTTTCATACATGTCACTCTTGATTCATTGCATATCCCGGTACACCGCCGGAGGCATTGATATAGAGTCATATTTTGTTCTAAGTATCGAGTTGTAATTATTGAGTTGTAAGAAAAATAAAAGTGTGATGATCATCATTTTTAGAGCATCCTCCCAAGTGAGGAAAGGATGATGGAGACTATGATTCCCCCACAAGTCGGGATGAGACTCCGGACAAAAAAAAAGAGGCCATAAAAAAAGAGAAAAGGCCCAAATAAAAAAAAGAGAAAAAGAGAGAAGGGACAATGTTACTATGCTTTTACCACACTTGTGCTTCAAAGTAGCACCATGATCTTCACGATAAAGAGTCTCTCATTTTGTCACTTTCATATACTAGTGGGAATTTTTCATTATAGAACTTGGCTTGTATATTCCAATGATGGGCTTCCTCAAAATGCCCTAGGTCTTCGTGAGCAAGCGAGTTGGATGCACACCCACTTAGTTTCTTTTGTTGAGCTTTCATATACTTATAGCTCTAGTGCATCCGTTGCATGGCAATCCCTACTCACTCACATTGATATCTATTAATGGGCATCTCCTAGCCCGTTGATACGCCTAGTTGATGTGAGACTATCTTCTCCCTTTTTGTCTTCTCCAAAACCACCATTCTATTCCACATATAGTGCTATATCCATGGCTCACGCTCATGTATTGCGTGAAGATTGAAAAGGTTTTGAGAATGTCAAAAGTATGGAACAATTGCTTGACTTGCCATCAGGGTTGTGCATGATTTAAATACTTTGTGTGGTGAAGATAGAGCATAGCCAGACTATATGATTTTGTAGGGATAACTTTCTTTGGCCATGTTATTTTGAGAAGACATGATTGCTTTGTTAGTATGCCTGAAGTATTATTATTTTTATGTCAATATGAACTTTTGTCTTGAATCTTTCGGATCTGAATATTCATACCACAATTAAGAAGAATTACATTGAAATTATGCCAAGTAGCACTCCGCATCAAAAATTCTCTTTTTATCATTTACCTACTCGAGGACGAGCAGGAATTAAGCTTGGGGATGCCTGATATGTCTCCAACGTATCAATAATTTTTGATTGCTCCATGTTATATTATCTACTGTTTTGGACCATATTGGGCTTTATTTTCCTTTTTTATATTATTTTTGGGACTAACCTATTAACCGGAGGCCCAGCCCAAAATTGCTGTTTTTTTGCCTATTTCAGTGTTTCGAAGAAACGGAATATCAAACGGAGTCCAAACGGAACGAAACCTTCGGGAACGTGATTTTCTCACCGAATATGATCCAGGAGACTTGGACCCTCGTCAAGAAAGCCACGAGGTGGGCACGAGGTAGGGGCGCGCCTACCCCCTAAGACGCCCCCACCCTCGTGGGCCCCATGAAGCTCCACCGACGCATTCTTCCTCCTATATATACCTCACGCACTTCAAACGATCGACACGGAGCCAAAAACCTAATTCCACCGTCGCAACTTTCTGTATCCACGAGATCCCATCTTGGGGCATGTTCCGGAGCTCCACCGGAAGGGGAATCCACCACGGAGGGCTTCTATATCATCACCATAGCCCCTCCGATGAAGTGTGAGTAGTTTACCTCAGACCTTCGGGTCCATAGTTAGTAGCTAGATGGCTTCTTCTGTCTTTTTGGATCTCAATACAATGTTCTCCCCTCTCTCGTGGAGATCTATTCGATGTAATCTTCTTTTTGCGGTGTGTTTATTGAGACCGATGAATTGTGGGTTTATGATTAAGATTATCTATGAACAATATTTGAATCTTCTCTGAATTCTTTTATGTATGATTGGTTATCTTTGCAAGTTTCTTCGAATTATCAGTTTGGTTTGGCCTACTAGATTGGTTTTTCTTGCAAGGGGAGAAGTGCTTAGCTTTGGGTTCAATCTTACGGTGTCCTTTCCCAGTGACAGTGGGGGCAGCAAGGCACGTATTGTATTGTTGCCATCGAGGATAACAAGATGGGGTTTTTATCATATTGCATGAATTTATCCCTTCTACATCATGTCATCTTGCTTACATGCTACTCTGTTTTCTTGAACTTAATACTCTAGATGCATGCTGGATAGCGGTCGATGAGTGGAGTAATAGTAGTACATGCAGGCATGAGTCGGTCTACTTGCCTCGGACGTGATGCCTATATACATGATCATACCTAGATATTCTCATAACTATGCTCATTTCTGTCAATTGCTCAACAGTAATTTGTTCACCCACCGTAGAATACTCATGCTCTTGAGAGAAGCCACTAGTGAAATCTATGGCCCCCGGGTCTATCCTCATCATATTAATCTTCCTACACTTTATTATTGCCTTTGATTTTTTACTTTACCTTTTATTTTACTTTGCATCTTTATACCAAAAATACCAAAAATATTATCTATCATCTCTATCAGATCTCACTCTCGTAAGTGACCGTGAAGGGATTGACAACCCCTATTCGCGTTGGTTGCGAGGAGTTATTTGCTTCTTGTAGGTACGAGGGACTCACGCGTAGTCTCCTACTGGATTGATACCTTGGTTCTCAAAAACTGAGGGAAATATTTACGCTACTATGCTGCATCACCTTTCCTCTTCAAGGAAATCCAACGCAAGCTCAAGAGGTTGCAGTGCCCCGGTATCGTATCACCATCACACTCCTACCTTTACCGTTTTCCTTAGTTCGATCCTATTAAGTAGTATCTTGATCTAGTAAAATAAAGTTTTGGTATGATCTAGTTTTGAGTTTTGCTTTATGATCTCTCTATGTAATCGAGTTCGTGAGCTATATAATAAAGATTAGTGTTGAGTCGAGGGCTTGATTATCTTGCTATGATCTTGAGTGAATAAAAGAAAAGAGAAAAGAATAAAAAGGAATAAAAAAATCATATTGATCTTATGGATAGTAATGACTTCACATAGAAAGAGTATGATAATAAAAAGTTGTTGAGAGTTGACAAACATAGCTTTGGTCTTCGTTGCAATTAATTGGAAGTAATAAAGAAAGAGAGGTTTCACATATAAATATACTATCTTGGACATCTTTTATGATTGGGAGCACTCATTAAAATATGACATGCTAAAGATTTTATGTTGGACAAGGAAGACAACGTAATGGGTTATGTTTTCTTATATCTGAGATAAAGTATATTGTCATGGATCATCAAACATGTTGAGCTTGCCTTTCCCCCTCATGCTAGCCAAATTCTTAGCACCAAGTAGAGATACTACTTGTGCTTCCGAATACCCTTAAAACCAGTTTTGCCATAAGAGTCCACCATACCTACCTATGGATTGAGTAAGATCCTTCAAGTAAGTTGTCATCGGTGCAAGCAATAAAAATTGCTATCTAAATATGTATGATTGATTGGTGTGGAGGAAATAAGCTTTATACGATCTTGTGATGTGGAAGAAATAAAAGCGACGGACTGCATAATAAAGGTCCATATCACAAGTGGAAATATAAAGTGACATTCTTTCGCATTAAGACTTTGTGCATCCAACCCTGGAAGCGCATGGCAACCTCTGCTTCCCTCTGCGAAGGGCATATATTTTATTATTATCTTCTACCTTATGCAAGAGTCATGGTGATCTTCACCTTTCCTTTTTACATTTTATCCTTTGGCAAGCACAGTGTGTTGGAAAGATCCAGACCTTTACATCTAATTGGATGTAAGTCAGCATGAGTTATTATTGTTGACATTACCCTTGAGGTAAAAGGTTGGGAGGCGAAACTATAAGCCCGTATCTTTCTCTGTGTCCGATTAAAATTCCGTAACCACAAGTATTGCGTGAGTGTTAGCAATAATGAAAGACTAAATGATAGTTGAGTATGTGGACTTGCTAGAAAGCTCTGACATAGACTCATTCTGATGTTATGATAAATTGCAATTGCTTCAATGACTGAGATTATAGTTTGTTAGTTCTCAATAAAGTTTCTGATTCATACTTTGCATTGTGAATGGATTATTACTTGAGCATAATAGATCATATGACAATATCCATATATGTTGCTGTTATGCGAATAATCATGATGCCCTCATGTCCGTATTTTATTTTATCGACACCTCTACCTCTAAACATGTGGACATATTTATCGTTATCGGCTTTCGCTTGAGGACAAGCGAGGTCTAAGCTTGGGGGAGTTGATACGTCCATTTTGCACCATGCTTTTATATCAATATTTATTGCATTATGGGCTGTTATTACACATTATGTCACACTACTTATGCCTATTCTCTCTTATTTTACAAGGTTTACATAAGGAGGGAGAATGCCGGCAGCTGGAATTCTGGGCTGGAAAATGAGCAAATATTAGAGACCTATTCTGCACAACTCCAAAAGTCCTGAAACTCCACGAAAGTTATTTTTGGAAATAATAAAAAAATATTGAGCGGAAGAAATACGTCAGGGGGGCCTCCACCTGTCCACGAGGGTGGGGGGGGGCGCCCAGGGGGCGCGCCCCCTGCCTCGTGGGCCCCCTGTTGGCCCTCCAGTGCCCATCTTCTGGTATATGAAGTCTTTCGTCCGAAGAAAATCATAAGCAAGCTGGGGCGAGACTCACGCCACGAGGCGGAACCATGGCGGAACCAATCTAGGGCTCCGCAGAGCTGCTTCTGCGGGGACACTTCCCTCCGGGAGGGGAAATCATCGCCATCGTCATCACCAACGCCCCTCTCATCGGGAGAGGGCAATCTACATCAACATCTTCACCAGCACCATCTCCTCTCAAACCCTAGTTCATCTCTTGTATCCAATTCTTGTCTCTAAGTCCGGATTGGTACCGAGGTTGCTAGTAGTGTTGATTACTCCTTGTAGTTGATGCTAGTTGGTTTATTTGGTGGAAGATCATATGTTCAGATCCTTTATGCATATTAATACCCTCTGATTATGAAGATGAATATGCTTTGTGAGTAGTTACGTTTGTTCCAGAGGACATTGGAGAAGTCTTGCTATTAGTAGTCATGTGAATTTGGTATTCGTTCGATATTTTGATGAGATGTATGTTGTCTATCCTCTAGTGGTGTTATGTGAACGTCGACTGCATAATACTTCACCATTATTTGGGCCTAGAGGAAGGCATTGGGAAGTAATAAGTAGATGATGGGTTGCTGGAGTGACAGAAGCTTAAACCCTAGTTTATGCGTTGCTTCGTAAGGGGCTGATTTGGATCCATATGTTTCATGCTATGGTTAGGTTTACCTAAATACTTTTGTTGTAGTTGTGGATGCTTGCAATAGAGGTTAATCATAAGTGGGATGCTTGTTCAAGTAAGAACAGCACCCAAGCACCGGTCCACCCACATATCAAATTATCAAAGTACCGAACGCGAATCATACAAACGTGATGAAAACTAGCTTGACGATAATTCCCATGTGTCCTCGGGAGTGCTTTTCTTTATATAAGAGTTTGTCCAGGCTTGTCCTTTGCTACAAAAAGGATTGCGTCACCTTGCTGCACTTTATTTACTTTTGTTACTTGTTACTCGTTACCAATTATCTTATCACAAAACTATCTGTTACCTATAATTTCAGTGCTTGCAGAGAATACCTTGCTGAAAACCGCTTATCATTTCCTTCTGCTCCTCGTTGGGTTCGACACTCTTACTTATCGAAAGGACTATGATAGATCCCCTATACTTGTGGGTCATCAACGGCTAGGAGGCTTCCATGGCGGCGAAGTATGGCAAGGAAGATGGACCGGAGCGCGTGGTGGTGGGGCAACGGCGACCGGGGAGGGGGGAGGGAGCGGAACGACCGCGTGGAAATTTCCCTCGCGCCAAATCGCTCTGCGGATAGGGGGCGAGCTCGGGTCGGCCTTCCACCCCGTGAATCTAAAGGTTGAGGGCGAACTTTTGCCTCGCCCCGCAAAAACTTTTATAGGTCGGACGCGTTTGCGGAGTCTGCTCGGGCAGATTTTTTTGCGCCGACCCGTATATCAGCGGTTATTTTGCGGGTAAGGGCCTTTTACGGGGTCTGCTAGAGATGCTCTAAGTGCTAGGCACCTCTCTTAGTCGCCGCTAGGTCCTTCACTCAGGTCCCTAGTCCATGATGCCTCAACTTCGATCATGTTGGGAAGGCTTATGAGTTGGGATATTCATCGTCGAAGATGTCTCAGTTCGATAGATCCTTCAAGTCACGGGCAACAACGAGGTGCCTTTTCTCGCGGCAACAAAGAAGTGGGTGTTGCCACCACTTCACGAAGTCTTCCTTAGAGCAACTCCAATAGGGCGACCCATTTCATTAGCTCACGTCTGTTTGGGTTGCCAAGGACAAAAACGTTGGCCCAACGCGCCGACCCATTCCCAAAAAACGTCTGCTTCGCGTCCACGCAGACCTGCCCCTGAAATGCGTCGGCGCGGACGTAAAGCGCGTCCCCTCGGTGTCCGCCGCGGCCCCGCATATCGGCCGCCCAACCACCCTAGCGGTCATAATTAACGCGGCCACCAACTGAGGGCCCGCTTGGCAGTGTGCGGAAGGGCCGCGTGCACGTCCTTTTTAGTGGACGCGTGCGGCGGGGGCTGGCCTCATCCACTCCGCCCGTCCACATCTGGCCACCTTTGCTTCTTCGCCAGCGACCGAAAAACCTTAGCCAACCAGCCATGGGAATGTTCAGCGGGAAGGGAGGGAAGATGGAGAGGTTTAGTGCCGGAGCGAGCTCTTCCCACGGGTACCCTGCTACATCGCCGCCAGCTAGACGCGGCACGCCATCATGGAGCGGAGCGGCTGTGCATCCCACCAAAGAAGCGGTGGCACCGATAAGACGTCAGCCGTGTTGTATTCAGATGTGAACTTGTCGCACGGCTGACATCTAGACCCGCAGCGCATCCCCATCCCGACGGCGCCGCAGTCCGCGCGGGCGCATGCTGAGGAGGTTCACCCGAGGAGGATGTGGAAGGCCAAGTTGACGATGCTGTTTTGAGGTTAGTTTAATTGTTTGTTCAAGTGTTCACTAGAGGAGTACAAGCTCATTATATCTGTTTGTCTGCTACGCGCGCCCATTCGTGGTTACGTCGCGTTTGACCTTCTGCAAGTGGCCTAATTGAAAATTGGCTCATTTGCTTCCGATGGCCTCTTCCCATATTGTCACAGCCGTGTGCCCGTGTGGTAGTATTAATATTTGCCAGTATATAATGATGAGTGCACTGCGCAGCTTGCATTTTCTATTCTTCGTGTAGATTTAGCTTTATACTTAAGCTGTTTTTTTGTTCGGAAAACGGAGGAAAAAGTATGTTGGCAACGCAGCCGCTGGCGGTTGCAACCACCACTAGAAACCTGTCCTCGTAAATCCCAACGTTCCCGTGCCAAAATTCGGTTAGGAATTCTCAGAACGAGATAGTAGCAATGACGACCGACCCATGTTTTGGAACGGATAAAGCTGAAGCGCCAAGCTACACAGGGGGGACAAAGCAACAGCTGCAGCACTCCCATTGATCAATGCATATCCGACGACGGACGGCAACAGAGAAAGCGACAGCGACCGCTCGATGACCATCGATGGAAGCACGGCGCTCCACCATGGAATGCGACGTGTGAGCCGCGAGACGTCCCGGGGAAGAACCGTTAAAAGCAGCGCGGCCGGGGCCCGATTGCTCGCGGCACAGGCGGGTTCTGAAAAAGCCGCCGTGAGAAATCGCCGTCGAACAGCACAACAGCGGGTCGAACACGAGAGAGCAGGAGATACCCCCGTTCTGGGCAGTGGTATGAACGCGAGGGCTCGGCGGTCGCGCCTGCCGCCTGCAATCTGAGAAGCGGCCAAAGCCTGCTGCTGTGCACAGGGCGGGGCCCCGGCGCGGCGCTGCACCGATCGCGGCAGGTGACAGCTAACAACTGACCTTGCTAGCCATGGAATCGCGGATCTTTGCCGAGAGAAGCGGCAAAGTCTTCTCTGAACTGTACAGTACCTACCGTCCGCTCAAAAGAAGCAACGCTGGCTGGCCGCCTGGCCCGGGCTCCACTTTGGTGCCTCATTTTTCTTCGGATGCCATCATCATTGTGCCCTGCTGCCCTGTTCTTGTCCTGTTTTTCCCCTGTTATGTGAAACGCCGGGGCGTGGCAGCGACTTGCGCCGGTGGATTCGCCATTTGGACGGCACAGAGGTCGGCATGGCGAACTGGTCACGTGTTGGGTTCAGTACGTGCACGGCCGCCATTGCATGCGTCTCACGCTCTCTCCTCCAAGAACGATGAGGCTAAGCGAGCTTCACGACCCGGTCATGTGCGTCATAAAGGGGGTCGACTATTCCTGCCGGGGAGATCGGGCAACCCTTGTTGGTTTTACATAGTCAACCTAGCATTCACACACGAGCTATCGCGCCATCGCTGCAGCCGGATTGAATGAGGGCGCGGTGCGGCCCACAGGCCGCCGGCCCGCCGCACAGCAACAGTGGCGGGCCGGCGCCATTTAAGACGACGGACGGACTCGAACAATTGGACCTTGTCCTCCCTGCAGCAATAGGCCACCGTTTCTCTCCATCACGCTGACGCTGCCCGGCCGAGTAGATCGATCGAGCGCAGCAGAAGCAGAACTACAGTGTTGCAGCTCTTCTTGTTGTAGTACTTCTACAAGCTGAATCATGTGGAGGAGCAGAGCCAGCGAGTGGCGTCATGCTGCTGCACAGGTCCTGCACCCGGGCCACCTTGTCACTGTTTGGATTCTCGAGATCTCTGCTCCGACGGCCCGACCACGCACCAGTCTCATTTTCAATTTCATTTTCATCGTTATCCTTGCCACGATAAAAGTAACTTCACAAGACGACGAGAGCGAAATGCAAGGTGAACTGGGAGATTGTTTACCGGTCACTTTAATATGAAGGACTTGGGGTCCTTAACATCAACAAGTTTACATGTGCCCTCTGGTTGCGATTGCCATGGTATGAATGGAAGGAGCCCACCAAGATGTGGGTGGGGATGAGAAACCCATGCGATGAGGAGGATCTAAATTTTTTCTATGCATCCACCACTATCATCATTGGCAACGGTGCGAAGACCCCCTTTTAGGACTCACCTTGGCTCCTTGGGCGCAAGCCAACATTGCCCCACTCATTCACGAAGTGTCAAAGAGAAAGAATTGGAAGGTGCGGGAGGCCCTCTCACACAATGCATGGATCCACAAGATCAAACCCCCCACCAACATCTCCGCGGAGCACATCACACAGTTCTTCACTCTTTGGGCGCTTTTGCATGAGATCCAACTTGATGAACTCACCGAGTATGACATTGTATGGAAGCATACGACTAGTGGGACCTGCTCGGCGGCATCTGCTTACAAGACGCAATTCTTAGGGATGGTTCTTACACCTTTGGATAAAATGGTTTGAAGGCCCCCCCAAAGTCAAGTTCTTCGCTTGGCTAGCGTTGCAAGACAGAATTTGGACCGCCGATTGATTGGCCAAACGTGGGTGGCCCAACTGTGATCTCTGCCCTCTTTGCAAGAGAGTGCAGGAATGTGGGTCTCATCTCTTCTTCAAATGCCGCTACACACGAAGGCTTTGGTCTTTGATCATTGACAAATACCACATTCACGGTCTTGACACTAACGGTTTGCCCCTCTTCGACTCGGTTGAGGCTTGGTGGGCAAGTACTTGCGACAATGGCACGCCAAACCGCCAAGCCAATGCGTCCCTCACCATGCTTGTTACGTGGACCGTTTGGAATGAGCGAAACGCAAGGGCCTTCAAGCACAAGAGCGCCCCTCTACCTACATTGCTTCACTCCATCGATACTGAGGCCAACCTTTGGGTCATCGCCGGTGCAAAATAATTAGGGTTTCTTATTTTGCGAGAGTGATCTCATGCCGTGTATTGAGTGACTTGTAACAAACTCTTTTCTCTCTTAATTAATGGATGAGGCAAAGCTTTTGCCTCCATTTCAAAAAAAATAACTTCAGCAGTAATATTAAGTCTAACTCAGTAAATTTGTTTATATGGCAATGAGTTAATGAGAAAATCGATAGTTTGAGTGACTTAGCTACTTACTGTAACATCACATGTCCCAATGCAATATGAGTTTATAACCTAATAAATGAAGCTTTGCATGTTACCACACTTATGTTACTATCCACTATGAAGATAGTAATATAGTCTAGGAATATGTGTATGTTATTAGTGTATATTACTCTTCACTGTGGGTAGTCTTGCCGCAATCTTTGCCACAATGGCAATCTTTTATATTATAAAAAAAAGCAACAAGACGGAGGATTGTATCCAAGGGAAGAATACCGACCTCTATGCCGTCCAAATGGCGAATCCACCGGAGAAGAGTAATGAGAATCAGTGCATGTTTGTTGTTTTCTGTTTCTTTACAGGCTCCCCAAGACTAATTTGGAAATTTGTGAGAAAAAAAGACCGAGAATGGAATTGAATACATTAAATTCACAGACTTGCTAATTCTCGTCTACTAGATGAGAATTAGTTATCTCATATCCAAGTCTTTCAATGTCCGATTTGCGTTATCATTAATTTTCACGCACAAGTGATTTGGCATTGTCGCACCTTATCTGAATTGAGTTGCCGCGTCCCGTCATGCCTTTTTCTACTTCGTTTTCGTTTCTGTTTTTTTGGGCTGTAGTCGCGCGTTACTTTCAGGGGCGTTGCTTGGGTTGTGCCTACCTCCGAGACTAGAGATATATAAGGAACTGTACCGATTTGCTTCGACTCCAACCCTCAATCTCTATTTTCCTCTTCCTTGTCTGTTCCATGTTCTCCCATTTCTCGAGTGATGTGATTTCCAAAGGCGAGGTGAACCGGATCTGGTGGGCTTGAGGCGACAGAGATGGCAGGGAACGCCGACAGAGTAAGTGTTCCTCCCCTTTGTCTCCCATTCTTTTTTTGCTTTTCATCACATCTAGGGTTTGTTTGTTTGAGGCAAGAGCATCAAGAATCTGCATATATGTTGGTTTGTGTGATAGTGTCCAGATGCACCGTTATTTTTAGATCACATATAGAGTAGATGAATGTTCTGTTTTATAGTTTTTAGGGGGGAAATGTTTCAACCTTTTTCGTTTTGTTTTGTAGAAGAAGGTGTAGTTTTAGGTTTAGAGAGAACAAATGTAGGTGTTTTTCCAGTGTTCTAGGTCTTTTGTGTTTTGCAGTGAACAAGTCCCAGTACTTTTTCAGGGGGTTCTAGATGAATTTTCTTTTTTGTGTTAGGAGACATGTTCCGAATTTTCATTTTTTACATATGTGGTTTCAACAGCAGTTTGGGTTTGTATAATACCTAGTTAGAGCATCTCCAACAGCCGCGCTAAACTAGCGCCGCGCCGCAAATTAGTCCGTTTTAGCGCGCGTGCAACGCGGCGGGTCGCTCAATGATGCGCGCAAAAAAAGCGCTGCTTATAACGAGTTGGGCGCGGTCGAAAACACTCGCTGCTGTGTATTTCAGCGCCACTACCACGCTGCAGACACTCGAGCCTTCGCTCTCCGCTCTCTCTCTCTCCTCCTCCTCCACAAGGCCAAGGCCACCACCCATGGACGCGCACACCGGCGCCCGCTCACCCGTTGTACAACCGCGACCCCCGCCGCCGCCGCCGAAACCCTAGCTGGGAGGCGTTATGTCGCCATCACGGAGTTCGCCGAAGGCCGGCTCACAAGCAGCCTCTTCTTGCCGCCATGGATGACCATGGCGACGGGTGGCGTCGCGCTGCGCGTCTCGTCGCCGCTGCCGCCAGACCGTCGAAGGTCCCCAATGCGGCGCGGCGAAGAAGGCAAAACATCCGCGAAGAAGAACAAGGCGCGAACGGCTCCGGCAACACGGCGAGGGAAAGAAGCTTGCAGGCGTTCGACGGCACAAGGGCTACCGGCGCCGGCGAGCTCACTCGTTGAGCCGACGCGACGCAAGACCACGTGTTCGACGAAATGCCCCAAGGTGAAAAAATTCCAACTTTTCTTTTCTTGTTATTTTTCTATGCATCATCACATATAGATAGCTTATTTGCATTGTTCAAAAACTTTGTAGTCTCAACGATGATGCATACATGTCAACTATGGGTGTTGGGTCCAACAATTCGATTGGTCTCAAACCAATGACATCCATTTCGATGACCATGAGTTTGAGGTGGACGAGGAGGGTGAGGGCATTGTCGACGCTACCAAAGGAAGAGCGGCAATTACACCACCAACGATGACAAAGTTACTATGCTATACTTATTTGCAAGTGTCGAGGGATCCATCCATTGGAGGTGATCAAAGTAGAGACGCTTATTAGGGCGAATGAAAGAACACTTTGATGCTCACAACGTGAGTGGAATTGACCGCCCAAGAGGTCACTTCGTCCCGATGGTCGACAATCAACTCGGATTGTCAAAGTGGGCGGCTTGTCAAAAGGCGGTTGACAAGATTAACCCAAGTGGCACAAATGAGGATGATCGAGTAAGTGGCATCTCATATATGTTCATCATACTTGTTTTGGTGACCGAAGTGCTAACTTGTTTTGTTTTTCTTGTAGTACAACATTGCACAAAACTTGTTCAAAGAAGAGACGAGGACAACCAAGAAGGGAAGATCAAGAAAGGAAGGGTCTTTACCTTGCCTCATTGCTATGAAGTGTTAAAGGATGATGAGAAATGGAAGAAGCGTGATGGTTTGGATGATTTGCATTTGAGCAACAAACGCAAGCGAACAATTGAGTTGAATGATGATGATGAGGAGGATGATGCATCAAGTGATGACGGCAAGAGAAGCCCCACACCCAACTCGGTTTCATACTCGAAGCCAAAATGACCGGATGGGTGCAAGAAAGACAAAACCGAAAAGAAGAAGAGAAAAGGAGATGATGAGCTCAAAAATGCTATGGAAGCTATTGTGAAGGCAAGGGTCGAAGCCAACGAGGTGAGGAAAATGGCAAGGAACCAAGATGCCGCGGCCGAGGAGAGGAGGTTGGCGGCCGAGGAGAGGAGGGTGGCCGCCGAGGAGAGGAAAGTGGCATTGGAGGAGAGGAAGGTGGGCATGGAGGAGCGAGCTAAGTTGTTGGAATGGGAGAAGCACTTGTTCTTCTTGGACACATCTAACCTCAATGGGCGCAAAAGGAGTATGTCAATCTTGCCCAACAAGAAGTCTTGATCCAAAAAAGAGTCATGGTTCGTGCAATGGGTGGCGGTGGCCTCGGCGCCATGGGTGGCGGTGGCCTTGGCGCCATGGGAGGCATGGGTGGCTTCGGAGCCATGGGAGGCATGGGTGCACCTCCAGCTGCCATGGGAGGCATGGGTGGCTTTGGAGCACCCTCCGACGCTGTGGCCGCCATGGGAGGCATGAGTTTTGCTTCTCTCATCGGAGGCATGGGTGCACCTCCGGCCGCCGTGGGTGGAATGTCTTTCGATGTGCCTTCTCACACACATTCCCATGAAGATGCCATTGAAGATCTTGCCAACACCGTCGGAGCTTCACATGATGCGGTGCGTGATAAGGAGAGGGAGGAAGATTCATCTTCGGAGGCAGAAGAATCGTCTTCGGAAGATGATGAGGACGAAGACGAGGAAGAGGATTGATGTGTCTTTCATTTGTGTCTTGAACTTGATTTGCATTTAAACTTGGTTGGATGAACTTGTGGGCTTGATTTTGAACTTGTGGGCATGAACTTTTATTCATCATCAACTTGTTTGTGTCACATTTCACATGTTTATTGCATTTTGATGAATGTTTAAAACTCATCTCAAAATATCATGTTCATTGCATTTTATGCCCGGCGAATCGCTGTATTGTATTTTTTTGCGCTGTCTTGGGAGCTGGCCTGCACTGCATTATAAGCTGCATCTTTGGAGCCACATGGCGCGTCTAATAAATAAATTTAGCCAGCATGCAAACATGTTTTTTGCTGCATGCTTAGCGCGGCTGTTGGAGATGCTCTTAGTAGGAAAAGCATGTGTGGTATAATTGTTCTTGCTGATAGATTGGCAGTCGATTTTTATCCAGAGGAAATTGTTGAGTTTTGTATAGTTTTTTTCAGGTTCATGGTGTGTTACGAGAAATGTTTTCTGAATTATTCAGGTGTTCATTTTTCCAGTTTTTTTTGTCTAACTATGATGTTTCTTTCCGATCAACCCGTCCTCAGTTATCAATTTGTTTTTTCAATTCAACGCTAGTAAACGTTTGTTCAGTGTAACAAGGTCATTTAGTGTAACAAGGAAATACATTGAGGCCGATGCTGTTGTCCTTATTAGCAGTATCCTTAGTATCTACTCCCATTTTGTGTTCATGTTTTTTACATTTTCAAAAGACTAGTCTTGAGTAAAGCTTAATTTTGTTGGTTTGCAGGTGTCGAGTGTGTGCTTTGTGGGAACTTTTTTCTGGTGCTTCAAGAAGCACATGTTTGCTTTTCTTGTAGGCACAAGTTTACTTCCATGAGAAGTTGTGCTTCTTTAAAATGGATTTTTTACGTGCTTTTTCCCTTTTTGGGAAGCACAACTCTGCTTCTCGTGAAGGCACGGTTTTATTTTTGTGATTGTGCTTCTTGAAAAAGAAAAACATATTTTTATTCCATGAGAAGAAGCACAAATTTGTTTCATGTGGTGGCACAGATTTGCTTCTCGTGAAGACACAAATTTGCTTCTTGAAAAAGGAAAAAGGAAGTGAAGAAAAAATCGTGCTTCCGGCTCCTTTTTTTCCGAGTATTTTCATGAAAAAAGATTGGTCGAAACTTATTAACATGGGGTCTAGTTCGAAAATATTGATGCGAGAAATTCAACAATGAAAATGACTTGTGATTTGGACGCACAATTCAAGAGAGAAACCATTTTGAATAATACTAAAAAAGAAATTCAAGGTTGCGGCAAGTGATGCGCATGCAGTGAGCCCATTGTCAACATGACAAGGTGTGAGTGACTTTGTAAGGTTTTTTTTTTTGAAAAAAAGAATTTCCTCCGTCCTCTGCATCCGAAAGATGCATGCAACCATATTATTAAAAAAATATCGTCCAAAACAAAGTTTGGTATCTAAAGTATAGCTCGCAACAGGAGCACAGAATAAAGCACGCTAAAAAAACAAATAAAGCCACAACCGGCTGATGAAGTGGACATCAATGACCTATCCTATTATGTGACCGCCATCCAAACCGGTTGAATATAGCCCTTGCTATCATCTCTCATCGGTTGCACCCTGTAGCTAAATGCTCCCTAGATGAGGACTTTGTAAGGGGTACCTCTTAACTTTAAGTTGTGACGATTTCGTCCATTATCTCTATCTTATTTTTTTTATGACAAAGTAGTTTATCTTCTGGGCCGGGCCTACCATATCAGTCACGGACAATTCATCCTGCCCGTTCAGGCCCAAGGGGAGCCAGGTCCGGCGAGCCACACAAAATTCCTAGCCCTCAAAAAAAAAAAAAAAGGCCACACAAAATTCCTAGCATTTCTTGAAAGAAAAAACATAAAATTCCTAGCCTCCTGCGGCGGTCGTCGTCTAGTCCTTTCCTTCTTCCCCGCGGAGGACGGAGCAGAGCAGAGCGACGCAGCGAGCACAGCCGCCATGGACCGCGTGCAGCTCGTGCTCCTGGGCCTCCCCATCCTCCTCTTCTGCTCCGACGTCGTCACGCTCTTCGCGCCGCAGCCGCCGGCGGCCCCCAAGCCCCACCGCCACCCCCAGCCGGCCTCCGGCGCCTTCCAGCCTGGCGACTCCTCCCCCGACGCCGCTGATTCCGCGCAGGTGGCGGTAAGTCTAGTCTTCTCCTGGATCCAGTGCCAGTTCGGTTCCCGGATCTGACTGAAGCGGGACGATCTCATCTGCCTTTTCGTAGGAGGCGCTGGTGGATGGACCTGGCTCCGGCACCACCGTCGAGTTGAAGTTCTGCGCATCCTGCTCCTACAAGTAAGTCCACGCATACTCTTGCTTCCGGTGATAAATTCAGAGATCAAATCCAAGAAATTTTGTTACTAGATTTCTTTACCTGGACTGATGGTTGTGGACTTGTGGTACACATTGTGGCCGTTGACCATACTGAAACCTACCGTTTCATCACAAATGTCCAAATTGTGAGGCCCCAAAGTAAGCCCATGTGTGTAATTTGGTTAGTGTAGAACACCCATCACATGACAGCCAGTCAACTGAGCTCCACTTTGCTTGACTGATGTTGAGAGCTCAGATCTCAAAATCCCCGTAATGATGGGAACTGGCTACAACTATCACACCTAAGCAATATGAAGGATCTTCAGAATTGAGATCAATATATAGCTAAAATTGTTCACTAGATATTCTGCAGTGTTGGCCTATTTCCTAACTGCACTATTGTAATCCCTAATCTCACGTGATTTATTATTGTACCTGCCTTGTATGTCACACATGTACTCTCTATAGCATGATGGAATAGTTGCATCCGCTTTGCTATTCTCTACCAGCGTCTATGTGGACATACTCCAACATACTTCGACCTTCGGGTTTTGGGGCTTTCGGCTGCCCGTGGTACCCCAACCTGTCTGCCAGTGCCAACACAAGCT
This sequence comes from Aegilops longissima, assembly GCA_021605205.1. Classification (NCBI taxonomy): domain Eukaryota; kingdom Viridiplantae; phylum Streptophyta; class Magnoliopsida; order Poales; family Poaceae; genus Aegilops; species Aegilops longissima. Next base: position 588,582,272 of record CM038678.1, on the reverse strand, counting down.
CTCGCATCAATCCACCGCTTGTGTCTTCCTTGGTTATCCTTCCTCGCACAAAGGCTATCACTGCCTCGACCTCTCTATTTCATCTCGCCATTATTTCTTGGCACGTCTACACTGATGAATCTATTTTCTTTTATGCTACCACTCTCGATCTCCACCGACACGAGCGAGTTGCTCTACTTTCTTGTAGACTTTATCAGCACCACTATTTCTGCCCCTCTTGTGCCCTCCTTGATGACTGCTGCTGCTGCTCCTCCAGATCCCCCCCCCCCCCCAGGGATGTCAACCGGGTCCCGTTTAAAGTCCACTTATGATATGATAGTTCAAAAAGGTTTTTTGTTTGTTTGAGGAAAATGAACTATCAAGCTAGCAAAAACTAACTAGACGGGATTGTGGAGCCATTTATTTGCCACTTACATCTCTAGGCCCCCCGCCCCGACACACACACAGAAGCAGCTGCGCCGGGCCACCTCCCCCTTACCCGCACCATATCTGCTCCTGTCGCTTGCTCTGTTCCTGGTCTTCACCACATGCTTATCTGCGCCGTTGTGTCCACCTCTACCCTTTTCTTCCATTCACTCGAACTACCATAGCGCTCTCCTTGATCCTCTCTGGAAAGAGGCTATGCTTGCGGAGCTCCGTGCTATTCTTGACAACGTGGACACTAGTTTCTCCTCCGGCTGGCACCAGCCTAGTAAGTGGGTGTGTAAACACATATTCCATTCAGACTGCTCTATCATCCACTACAAGGCTTGTTTGGTCATTCATGGCTACTCCCAGCAGCCCGCCATCTATTATGGCGAGTCCTTCTGCCCCGTCATTGAACTGTCTACCATACATGTCATGATGGGGATCGGTTAGTGAATACTTCGAAATAACTGAATAAATTAGTGTCTGGGGAAAAAACTTTATTGTATCTTCAACTGGAGTGGAGAAGTTTGATGGATGACTTTTCGGGACCGTGCTCGGCTTTTGCACTTAAGTTTGGCCAAAAGTAAGATATTTTGAAGATCATCTCTATTTGGTATTTTGACTTTCAAATGAGCGATGAGGGCCTGGAGATTACTGCCTTGTGTTGTATGTGTGTTTTAAGCGAATAAATAATGTTGAGAGAGAGTACTGCCCATGGAGTTTGAGAAGCTAGTTTTCCTGTTTACTTTGTATGTATACCAAATTTTCCATGTCCACAGATACAAAGTTTAATTATTAAGCCAGAATGCAAATTTTTGACCCATTCATTTGTACTGTTTGGTACCTTGTGAACTTCATATGTGTAAGAATTGCAACTTATCAGCATAATCTATCCACTTCAGAATGCTTCCAACTCCTTCCTGACCTTATGTGCAGCCATTTATGCTGTTGGGTCATTATATGCTTTTGAAGGCAGATAAAACAGTAAATCAGTTCCACGACTATTTGTTTGAGAGAAGCAAAAAGATGAAAGAACTATATAAATTTGTGGATTATATCAAAAAATGATTACAGGTGACTTGCATAATATTTCTTTCTGGTCTCCTAATTGCTAATCACAGCTTGTATGTAACTAAAAACTAAAAAGAAATGCAATGAAGATTTGCAATACCTATGCTGGATGTATATTCTTTAGACCTTACAAACGAAGCTAAACCAACGGTTGTTTCTGTGTATGTCGGAGCAAAAGGTTCTTATCCACATGGTTTAATGAAAATCCTACAGAGTAAAGTCTTTATAATTTCGTTTATGATGTCTATGTAGTCGCTTTAGCATCATACTTTGTTTTTTCTAGCATACTCTATTAATTACTCCTCTGTAACATAATATAAGACTTTTTTTGACACTGTCAGTGTTAAAAACGTCTTATATTGTTGTTACGGAGGGAGTATTTGTGAAATTGTCTTGTGGTCGCTGTTATGAATTAGTATGCAGACAATGGTATAATTTCAAACTAAATTCTGCAGGGGAAATGCGATGACCATGAAGCGCATGCTGGAGACGTCATTTCCTGGGATTCATGTTGTCTTGGAAAACTACCCTCCACCCTTCCCAAAACGCGCCCTCGGCAAAATGGTGCCTTTTGTTCAAGTTGGAGCAATAGCAACATTAATGGCTGGTGATCAGATTTTCCCTAGATTTGGAATGGTACCACCTCCGTGGTACTACTCACTGCGTGCTAATAGGTTTGGAACCATGGCATCAGTCTGGATGTTTGGCAATTTTGCTCAGTCTCTTCTACAAAGTTCTGGCGCCTTTGAAGTTTACTGCAATGGACAACTGGTATGTTTCTATGATACACCCTTTGTTGCACTTCATTGCCTTGCATTATAAAATTGTGCAACTCATTGGCATTTCGGTTATGGTGTAGTGGTAGAATAAATCAAGCGACCATATTAGATTATTAGGTTACTTAATACTGGAACGCTAAGCCGAGAATGAACTAAGTAGTGGGATCATCTAGTCAGTAATATTCGTATACCAGCCTGCTTTAGAATAAGTGATTGCTTGTATTCCCTAAAAGTGGACCGGAATGGTACTTGTTCCCTGAATATGGATGTACAAATCTTTCTCAGGATTATATTGTACCTATGCTTAATGTGTTGGTCATTCCAGGTTCTTCAGAGCTGATATTCATGTGATAGCCCCCTCTGGATCCATTACGCTAATCCTAGTAAACTACTTTTCACATTTTCAGGTCTTCTCAAAATTATCTGAGCAGAGGTTTCCTAGCGAGTTCGAGCTACGGGAGCTCATTGGCAACAGATTATCAGATTCTCAAATTGGGAAAAATCTGGAAAAAGATCTTGTATTAGACGACGATGTGGAAAGCACCCACGCTGATTTATCTGTATCCACATAGACAGAACCAATTGAAAGTTCCACGTTTTACGGTCAAATCACATGCCTATGTCTTCGATCTTTTTGGATACATGACCTTTTTCTGTTTGTAAATAACATTTTACCGGCACTGAGGGTGTATTACCATGATATGACTGTAAATCTCTCATGACTATCACAGATTACTGTAGCTCCATGATTTGCTTAAAAGTGGAAACTAATTTCAGCTCCTGGTCTCTAGCACAAAACCTTCAGTATTTGTTCCCTTGAGTGTGATGTTTGATTCCAGACTTCAAGTTGATAAGATATTGTGCTAATGCGGCAATCAATAGGTATTAGTATTTTTTTTGTGAAAGATCTATAATATTAGATTAATGGAGGAATAAGCAGCATCCACATTCACTTTGATAGACTAGAAACTGCATTGCAGGTTTAATTGATACAAAGTACAAGCTCCGTTCAGAATTAGCTGTCCATGAAATGAGTAGAAAGTACAACTCTGTTTTCAGTCACATAAGCATTTTTTTTTTGAAAGGAGAGTCACATAAGCATTAGAGTGGGCTAAGAAATACAACTTTATTTCAACTCAAAAAGTAAAATAAAACACAACTCTATTTTGACATGTAAAGCGTATGTACCATGTATCACAAGGATTCATACCCCCGCCCCCAGCATTCATTCAAATCTTCATGCACATGAAGGCTGAAAACAAAGAAATCCCCCTTGTTCTTACTACTCGTGTCAAACACGTTGGCTTCTTTCCCCTCGTCTTGCTCTTTTTCCTCAGCCTTTTCTTCTTTTGCATTTCTTTTTCTTTCTTCCTTTTCATCGCCTTTTGCCGCCTCTTCTTCTCTGCCTTCTTGTCGTCGTTGAGTGCCACCGCGAACAGCTGCTCTATGTAACACGTGCATAGGGCGAAATTCGCAGACATGTCTAAGGTAGATGCTTTCGTGAAGGTCAGGATTGGGGAAAATGCAGAAGTATTTTCAAGGAAAAAAGTAGGTGGAAGTGAGGAATGGTAGCTGCTCTCCTGTAGTTGAGGAACATGATTCTTCCAGGAAAAAATAAGTGCGAACAAGGAAGCGAAAGAAAGAACAAACTGGAAGAGAGATTTTTTTTTTTTTCGAATAAACTACGTAGAAGGGAGATTCACTAGTAGGTGAGGCCAGCCATTTTATCCGCGCGACTGCAGAGAGTGCTGGTGTTTTGAGGTCACAAGCCGCGAGGGAGGTGGCGCTTGGCTTTATAGCTGGAGAAGTCACACGGTTTTCGCTTTGCTTTAGCTCGAGAAGCGATGGACCCTTGGTGATTTGTTCTCTCTCTGCGCCCCGGATTTCGGTCGCGAATGGGGACTCGTTCTCGGGGAGATTGTTCGGGAGAAGCTTCCACGAAGCTGCCGCGGCCGCCCCGCGAGGCCCCTCTCTCGCTGCTACGTGGGCCCGGTTGAAACCTCAAAGCTGCCGAGCTCATACTGGCCGGGCGGGGTAACGTGGTGGGAGCCCGGCTGTCAGTGCTTGTGTGTGAGAGAGAGAGTCGCGGCTCGGCGCGGGAGGCTCGGAGCATCTCCAGCCTGTTGGCCCCTCAAGACGCATAAAAATCACCCTTTGCGACGAAATGACGATATAATTCGGTCTTTGGGGTGGTTTCGCAAATCGTCGCTCACTCGACCAGAGCGCGATATCGCCCATTTTTCAGCCCCATTTCGGCGAATAAAGGGTCCATGTGGGCTAAAATAGGCCCATATTCGACGTGGTTCGCCGTGGCTCGGCGTTTAATTATCAACATAATTTTTTTATCACATATTTCATCACAGAAAAATCAAATACTTCAATAAAATAGTACAACAACAAATAGTTCAATACACATTATATAGTTCAACAAATAAAAACTCATATTTCATCACACGTCGCGCCCGGCGTCGCCCTTGAGCCTCCATAGGTGCTCTATCGATCTTGCTTTGCTTGATGATGCACCTGTGGGTCTCGGATCTCCTAACACATACCGAGATAGGCGGTCTAGGTTGCCGGTAGTGGGATCAACTTCGCTAGATAACCCCGCTCGTAGTATGGTTCGATGTCAAACACTGGGTCTTCTTGCTCGCTCTCGATGATCATGTTATGCAAGATGACACGACAAGTCATAATCTCACACATTTGATCTTTCGACCAGGTCCGAAAGCGGGTACCGGACAACAAAAATCGAGATTGGAGCACACCAAATGCCCGCCGACATCCTTCCCGCAAGCCTCCCGAATCTTCGCAAACCGGGCATTCTTGCCTCCTCGGCACAGGGTTTGAGATCGTCTTCACAAATGTCGACCATCTCGGATAGATGCCATCAGCTAGATGTACCCCTTGTTGTAGTGCCGCCCATTAATCTCGAAGTTCACCGGAGGAGAATGACCTTCAACAAGCTTGACAAAGACAGGAGAGCACTGTAGCACATTGATGTCATCGTGAGTTCCTGGCATACCAAAGAAGGAGTGCCAAATCCAGAGGTCCTGTGTGGCCACCGCCTCAAGTACCACACCGCAACCGCCTTTGGCGCCTTTGTACATCCCCTGCCAAGCAAATCGGCAATTCTTTCATTTCCAATGCATGTAGTCGATGCTTCTAAGCATCCCAGGAAATCCTCTTGCTGCATTCTGTGCTAGGATCCGAGCAGTGTCTTCCGCATTGGGTGTTCTCAAGTATTGCGGTCCAAACACTGCCACACTGCCCGACAGAACTTGGAGAAACACTCTATGTTTGGTGGACTCGGCCATGCGCCCATAGTCGTCGAGTGAATCACCGGGAGCTCCGTATGCAAGCATCCTCATCGCTGTCGTGCACTTCTGGATCGAGGTGAATCCAAGTTTGCCGGTGCAATCCATCTTGCACTTGAAGTAGTTGTCGAACTCCCGGATGGAATTCACAATTCTGAGGAAGAGCTTTCGGCTCATCCGATAACGGTGCCGAAATGTTTTGTCACCGTGAAGTGGAGCATCGGCGAAGTAGTCAGAGTAGAGCATGCAGCAGCCTTCGAGACGATGCGGTTTTTGCTTTCACCCGCCCGGCCGCCGAGCCACCTCGCGCGGCTTTTCATTGCTCGCCAAAGAATTGGCGAGGGCGGCGAGCACCATCGATGCTCTTCTTCACGGACGCCGGCCTCGGCTTCCTCCTCCAAAGCCAGCGGCGAAGCGCTCGTCATCCGAGTCCATCGCCGAGGCAGCAAATCGCCGAACACCTTGCGCCGGTGGGCGTGCACCGCCGCTAAACTTCCTCCGCGGCGGAACGCCACCATCTTGTTGGAGGGCTGCCGCGAACCTCTGCTATTTTTCGGCGGGGATGGCTATCTAGCGGTGAAGGGCGGCGGCGGCGCCGGATATAGCTAGTGGCGGCCGAGGCGCGGGGCCGGAAGGCGAGTCGGGAAGAAAATCTTGACTTTTCACCGACGGTGTGGGCTACCGCTTTTCCTTGCGCCGAGCCCCGATCGCCCCGGTCGCGGGTTCGACCTGCAGCCGCGGGCGAAAAAGGGCCGAATCGGCGCTTTTGCCCCGGGCGTGATGGGACGTTTTAGCTCCGGTGTTAAAAAGTGGCCTGGGGCCTGTTGAAGCGCGATCGAGATGCTCTTAGGTCCTTCAATGCTCGGATCGGAGGAGAAAGAGTTGTTTGAAGGTTTAGAAAAATCTCAAAAAAAATATATATAGGATGTAAAGAGGGAGATGTTCTATTACCATGCAAATTTTTAAGTTCAAACATTTTACGGGATGTGACCTATGCAAAGGATAAAATTAGCATTGAATAGTGCCGAACACTATTCATTGTTGAATTTGTCCTTTTCATAACTCGCATCCTGTAATGTGTTTTTACTTAAAATTTCACATGATAATAGAATACCATCCTCTTAACATTCCACATTTTTTTAGTTTTTTTAGAACATTCAAACATGGTTTCTACAAAGTTTTTTTTAAATGTTAGTTTCCGTATGATATTCTCCCGCACGCATGTAATACCCCTGTGTAATGAGCTACAGTAACCCTCTGTGATAAGCTACTCATTTTGCTAAACAGTGCTTGGTCGTCATTGATCTATATCTCATTTCAAATTCCACTTGAATTCAAATTCAAATTTAAAGTGATATAAATAAATTCATATATATGAAAACTAAAATGTTCATCATGTGGAAAATAATCCATAACTAATTATGGTGGTGAATCAATATTTTTATAAAGTGTCTAAGTGCCCAAAAGTAATTAAAACTAGGGCTAAAATAATGATTTAAATTATAAAAAATTCTAAACTATTTTTTAAATGCTAAACTTAATGTGGCAGTGGCCTAATTTAAAATACTAATTTAGGTGCAAGTTTTATATTTTATAAAACTAATTTGTTTTAAAAAGAAATGGAAAAAAGAAAAGATAACAAAGAAAAACAAAATAAAAGAAAAAGGGCTAAGCCAGATTGAGCCACAGTGGCAGGCCCAGCCGGCCCGGTCCAGCTCTCCCCCGAGTCGCCTTCCACCTCGCTACAGGGGAAGCTGACCAAGCGTGCCCGCGGTCGCCACCGAACCCATCTCGCCGGCCGCGCCGACGAGGGGATAAGGGCGCCGCCCCTCCCCCGCGCCTCGAGCTCTCCCCTGCCACCTCTCCAGTTTCCCCCTCGCCCCTCTCCCCTCCCTCTCTCCTCGCCAGGTTAGCCCCTCGCCGAGCACCCGAGCGGAACTGTCGCTGTCCACCTCGCCCCGCCGTGGCCACTGTCCTCCCTGCACCTCGCCAGCGTGTCCCTGAGCACCGCCTCCGTCGACTACGCCTCCCCGTCGAGTCGCCAGACGCCGGGGAGCACTACAACGCCGCCCCCAACCCTTCTTCCTCCTCGGGACCCCGTCGTCGTCTCCTTCGACTCTGGCGTCTCTGCTGCTCCCATTGCTCGTCGGGCCTTCGTGCGATCTCCCGGTGAGCCACTGCTCCTCCCTTCCCCTCCTCTAGCTTACACGCACGCCCCCTAGCTAGTCCCCGCCACGGCTGAATGGCTTCGTCGCCCGCGCTCGTCTCCGGCGTGGCCCTGGTGACCTTTTGGTCTCGTGCGTGCCACCACCGTGTTCACCGCGCCGAGTAGGCCCCGTAGCGCTCCCCCAAGGGCCAAGTAGTGGCCGGGAGTGCAGTCCCCATCGAGGCTCGAGCTTCGCCGCCGCCTTCCGTCGTCGCAGCGACCGCCTCCAGCCAGCTCAGCTCGAGCCAGTGCCACCGCTCGACGTGACTTGATGGCCCCGTTCGAACGCGATCATCCACGGCCGTTTTGGCGCCCTGTAGGCGATTCCCGACCCCCTCCCGAGCACCTCCGCCACTTTTCTGCATCATCGGCGGCTGAACGCCGGCAGCGCCGACATGGCACCACCTGGGGCCCACCCCTGGGCCACCGACTAGTGGGTCCCAGGGGCCCCTTTGACCCAGTTGACCCGGTCAATGGGCTGACTAGTGGGCCCTCATGTATTAACTAAATAACATAATTAAATTATTCGTTTCGTTAACCGGACGCTGACATGTGGGCCCAATTAGTTAATTAGCTGTTTTAGATTAAAATATAGCCTTGTTAGTCTTTATGTCTATGACAGGTGGGGCCTAGCTGTCAGGTTTGACCTGGACCAGCTGGGTTGACAGTTGACGTCAGCCTGACGTCATGCTGACGCGGTAAAGTTATTTTTTGAATTAAATTAAATCTAGCAAATTTCAGAAAATGTTTAAAACTTTGGAAATTAATATGAAATAATCTATAAGTCAGATGAAAATAATTTATATATGAAAATTGCTCAAAAATATCTAACGAATCCAATTATGCAATCCTTTCATCTGTCACACCCCTCTAACATTGCAAACATGGGACCTCCCCTCTCTTTCATCTGTCCGCAAAATGCCAAACGCCAGGATAACATCCCCAGATGTTTTCCCTCTTTGTTCATATCGTGTAGCTTTGCGTTAGGTCACCCCTAGCACTGCTTATTTCCATGTCATGCATCGTGATGCATCTGTTTGCATTATATTTATTGTTTCTTCCCCATCTTCTCTCTGGTAGACATCGAGATTGACGCTGCTGCTGTGTACGACTACGCCCCTGATGTCCAGTCACTCTCAGCAGAGCTTCCAGGAAAGCAAACCCCCTTGATCATTCCTATATCGCCCATTTCTTTCTCTCCCATGCTTGCATTAGTTTTGCTGTTGTTGTTAGTTAGCTCCTATCTGATGCATAGTCTGCTTTGTAACGTGTTATTGTTACTTACCTTTTTATCCTATATGCTTAGTATAGGTTGGTTAGTCTTCCACCAGTGACCCCTCACCTTGTCCCTGTTGCCCCCGCTTTATTACCAGATGCTTCGATCAACGTGATTGAGAGCAGAGACCCGCACATCACCGATACCCCCCTTAGTGTACGGCTTTGTAGAACTACTATCGAGTGCTGAGGGTGATACCTCATAACGCACTTCTGATGATATATCTGTAGTGTAGTTAATCGATCGTGGTCTTCGAGGGTGATTCCTACTTCACCACTCCTGGTACGACTCTGTCGTGCAACACCTCAAGTGTGAACCTCGAGGGAGATTCATCCTAGTTCAACTTTACGGTTACATCGTCAAGGAATCCGTCGAGGGTGATTCCTCGGGTTTCCCCTTGATGTTATAGCTACACAGTTACTTTGACTTTACTTCAGAACCGTTTTTGTTTCGGGTCGGCCCCGAGGGGTACCCTCGAGAGTTACTGCAGTCAGGTTGACCATGAGGGTACCCATGAGATAATTACGCGGCATGGCCGGGCATTCTTAGCCCTTGTCGTAACTCTGTGAGACGGGGCGACGAGACCACATATTGTGGGTCATTGATCGTTACCGCGTGCTCCCAAGACACTAACGGTTTGGATATGTGATCCGAGTAGGTTTCTAGCCTTGTCGCACTAACAACCACGCAGGAATAAGTATGGGCACTCTGCGTCGTACGATTCTCCGAAAGCTCTTCAGACGTTAGTGATTGAGCAGCGCACGCCTGGTTGGACGGTAACCACATGCGCTTGTATAAGGCAGTGGGTCTGATCCAGGTCGCGCACACAGCGTGCAGGAGTGCAAAGGGTGATGGGCCCAAGACCCCTGCACGCTTAGGATGTAGACCGACGTACTGGCCTCATTGTTGAGTCTAGGTAGGACTACGACGTGTCGATTAGCCGAGGCCGGGCATGACCCAGGGAAGTGTGTTTGGCCGGAGTTAATCAGCGTGCTGGGTAAGTTTGTGCACCCCTGCAGGGAAGTTAATCTATTCGAATAGCCGTGTCCACGGTAACGGACACTCCGAGTTGTATCCCGATCTATACAACTAGAACTGGATACTGGAGATGATGAAATGGATATGTTGGCTCCGGGATTTATTTCTCGTAGGGAGTTGAGGAAGGATCTCTAGGCATTACTACAATATGCTTGCTAATTATAATGTGCTAATCTGCACTCTTCTAATGCTGCAAGATGCTAGTCTTCGATAGGCTAGGCTTTCCCTTATCTTCTAGCATTTCTGCAGTTCAGTCCAAAGATATAGCCCCATTTCTTTGATACCGATGCATACTTAGCATAGTTCTGATGTAAGACTTGCGAGTACTTTGGATGAGTACTCATAGTTGCTTTGCTACTTCTCTTCCCCAATAACCGATTGCTGCGATCACATGACGGATCCCAGGAGCCAGCTGACACCGACGACGACTACTACTAGCCGGCCGGTGCCTACTACTACGTGGAGACCGTCGACGACCAGGAGTAGTTAGGAGGCTCCCAGGCAGGAGGCCTTGCCTTTTCGATCGTTGTTGTTTCTTTTGCTAGCCTTCTTAAGGCAGACTTGTTTACTTTATGTCTATACTTAGATAATGTTGCTTCCGCTGGCTCGTTTGTATTCAAGCTTATGCATTCGAGCCCTCCGGCTTGTAATATAAAGCTTGTATGGCTTTAATTTGTGTTTAGAGTTGTGTTGTGATATCTTCCCGTGAGTCTTTGATTTTGATCGTGCACATTTGCGTGTATGATTAGTGAACGATCAAGCGGGGGCGTCACAAGTTGGTATCAGAGCCGGCTGCCTGTAGGTAGCCCCCTTTCCAATTCCTTGACCAAAGTTGAGTCTAGTCATTGCAAAAAATTTACTAACATTGTTGCCGGTGGGATGCTAGACCAGCACACATTCATGTAGGTGCCCAAAGAAGAACATGATGTTGATCAATGTCGAGCTGGTGGACCGGACAGCAGTGCAAAGCGGCGATTGCAGAATGATGCGGATGGACGCCGACTTGACGATGGGGAGAACGTCTCCGAGAAGAGAAAGGTGTAACAGCTCCCGGGTGCCCCTACACCCTCATGAATAGTGAACTCATAAATAAAAAAAATCTGAAACTTCCAGGGATCAAAGATGATCAAAGATTTTATGTTCTTGCAAAGTTTTAGGCACAAATAACCTTTGTGGGGCCCTCATGAAAAAAAGAAATCACTGCTCAAAAGTGCACATAAACTTTTGGACAATGATTTGTTTCTTTAGATGAGGGCTCCTCGAATGTTATTTTAGCTGAAACTTTACAAGATCGTCGAAAGTTTGTTCATGTTTGATGTTCCAAAGTTTCAGTTTTTGTTTATTTTTTTCAATTTCTTTTGAAGTTACTGTTCATAGAGGGTGTAGGGGCACCTGAGTGCCGAAAATCCTGTCTTCTCAGAGAAAGTGATGCCGGCGCGCTGTGCAAAACCATGAACGAACCAACGCGCCTTGAAGCTGTCCAGAGATCCATCGGGGCAAAGTTTTTGATGGAATACCCACTTCCCGGAGATGATGTTGGCGTCGGGAGGTCGAGGAACGAGTGTCCATGTGTGGTTGGCGATGAGTGTGTCGTACTCAGGCTGCATCATGGTTTTCTAGTGTGGGTCGCGGGCGGACCACACCGGGCACATCACCGAAGAGACCTCGACAGTGGAAGCCACGCTGGTGGAGAGGTTGTGGTAATGCTGGTTGGGGAGGAAAATCCCAAGCTGGGCATACGTGGTCATTGGGTGAGATGGCAGCGACGGTGGTGGGGTGGCGTGGAGGGCGGTGAGGAAGGCGAGGTCCCATGGGGCCACACTGGTCGAAGGAGGACCGTAGGGTGATGCCCGAGGAGTGTCGTAGGGTGATGTCAGGGGAGCATCGTAGGTGAAGTCCGGAGACACGCCGTAGGAGGGTACGACCATCAGTGCATGATGGTGGCAGGGCGCGGGCTGAGGGGGCCGGGCGAGGGCATGTGAGGCACCGGCATGCCATTGGCATGGATGACACCTGTCTGAGGGTTGAATCTGGACATCCATGGCGGCGGTGGTCGAGCCGCAGGAGCGATGATGAGGCGTGGCGTGTTGGTGTTGCGAGGGGGCCCGTCACGGTCGCGCTTGTGCTGTCGACCATGATTTGGGAAGGGAAATGCCAGGTGACCGGTTGGCGTCTGATACGTCTCTGTCGTATCTATAATTTTTGATTGTTCCATGCTAATATTCTACAACTTTTACATACTTTTGGCAACTTTTTATACTATGTTTGGGACTAACATATTGATCCAGTGCCCAGTGCCAGTTCCTATTTGTTACTTGTTTTTGTTTCGCAGAAAATCCATATCAAACAGAGTCCAAACGGGATAAAAACTGATGGAGATTTTTTTGGAATATATGTGATTTTTGGGAAGAAGAATCAACGCGAGACGATGCCCGAGTGGGCCACGAGGCAGGGGGGCGCGCCCCGGGGGGTCAGGCGCGCCCTGGGCCCTCGTGGACACCCTGTAAGGCAGTTGGTGCCCTTCTTTCGCCGCAAGAAAGCCAATATCTGGATAGAAATCGTGTTCAAATTTCAGCCCAATCGGAGTTACGGATCTCTGGGAATATAAGAAACGGTGAAAGGCCAGAATCAGGGAGCGCAGAAATAGAGAGAGACAGAGAGACAGATCCAATCTCGGAGGGGCTCTCGCCCCTCCCACGCCATGGAGACCAAGGACCAGAGGGAGAACCCTTCTCCCACCTAGGGAGAAGGTCAAGGAAGAAGGAGAAGGAGGGGGGCTCTCTCCCTCTCGCTTCCGGTGGCACCGGAACACCGCCGGGGCCATCATCGTCACCGCAATATACACCAACACCTCCATCATCTTCATCACCTTCCCCCATCTATCTACAACGGTCCACTCTCCCGCAACCCGCTGTACCCTCTACTTGAACATGGTGCTTGATGCTTCATATTATTATCCAATGATGTGTTGCCATCCTATGATGTCTGAGTAGATTTTTGTTGTCCTATAGGTAATTGGTGAATTGCTATGATTGGTTTAATTTGCTTGTGGTTATGTTTCTGTCCTTTGGTGCCCATCATTTGAGCGCGCGCGTGGATCACACCATAGGGTTAGTTGTATGTTGATAGGACTATGTATTGGAGGGCAAGAGTGACAGAAGCTTCAACCTAGCATAGAAATTGATGCATACGGGATTGAAGGGGGACCAATATATCTTAATGCTATGGTTGGATTTTACCTTAATGAACGTTAGTAGTTGCGGATGCTTGCCAATAGTTCCAATCATAAGTGCATAGAATTCCAAGTTAGGGTTGACATGCTAGCAGTGGCCTCTCCCACATAAAACTTGCTATCGGTCTAGTAAAGTAGTCAATAGCTTAGGGACAATTTCGCAACTCCTACCACCACTTTTCCACACTCGCTATACTAACTTTATTGCTTCTTTACCTAAACAACCCCTAGTTTTTATTTACGCGCTCTTTATTATCCTGCAAACCTATCCAACAACACCTACAAAGTACTTCTAGTTTTACACTTGTTCTAGGTAAAGCGAACGTTAAGCGTGTGTAGAGTTGTATCGGTGGTCGATATAACTTGAGGGAATATTAGTTCTACCTTTAGCTCCTCGTTGGGTTCGACACTCTCACTTATCGAAAGAGGCTACAATTGACCCCCTATACTTGTGGGTTATCAAGACCTTTTTCTGGCGCCGTTGCCGGGGAGTTATAGCGTGGGGTGAATATTCTTGTGTGTGCTTTTTTGCTTTATCACTAAGTAGTTTTTATTTTGTGCTCTTGTTTTCTACCTTCAGTTATGGGTAGGAAACGCAAAATACCAAAAAAATTAGTGGTACCTACTGAACCAATGGTTGAAGAACCACTCAAAATCTATCACACTACTGAAGCTTTTTACTTGGATCATCTTCGATCCCTATGTGCTCGGGCTGAAACCCCAACTAGCTTAGTTGAGGGCAAATCTTTAGATGAGCATGCTTGTTATGTGCGACACCGCATATCTGAAAAAGGGAAACTTTTACTGGATCAAATTCATCGTTTGCAATGCTATGCTTGGAATTTATGTGAAATATATGATGTTACTTGTTGTTCTGAAAACCCTAAGAAACACCTTCCTTACCAATGTGAGTTTAGTGATAATGGAATCGTATCTTCATATGCTAAGGGTGTTTATAATTACTGCGATGTTCAACAAATTGAAGAATTGTTGCTTTTAAGGGTGCTTATGAAATTGCCTATTTGATTGAAATGTATGATGCTACTCTTTACAAATCTGAAAATTTTGCCATACTCAAATATTGTTATGATAATTATGCTTCTAATGCCTATGTTAAACCATATATTGAGGACTCCTCCGCTGTCCAAGAAGAGACTGATATTTTGCAGGAGTCTGTGGAAGAAGGAATTGATGAAACCGTGGGCTCATTGGATGAAAAGAGATGATGAGGAGAGCGAAGAACAAAAGGAGGAAGAGCGGATTAGCTACCCGTGCCCACCTTCTAATGAGAGTAACTCTCCAACTCATACATTATTTAATTTCCCTTTGAATCTACCGACGGAAGATTGCTATGATGATTGTTATGATCCCGTTGATTCTTTTGAAATATCCTTTTTTGATGATGCTTGCTATGCTTGTGGCCAAGATGCCAATATGAATTATGCTTACGGAGATAAACTTGCTATAGTTCCTTATGTTAAACATGAAATGGTTGCTATTGCACCCACGCATGATAGTCCTATTATCCTTTTGAATTCTCCCGACTAGACTATATCGGAGAAGTTTGCCCTTATTAAGGATTATATTGATGGGTTGCGTTTTACTACTACACATGATGATTTTGATAGATATAATATGCATGTGCTTTCTGCTCCTACTTGCAATTATTGTGAGAGAGGAACTACATCTCCTCCTCTCCATGTTTCCAATATGATAAAGTTGCAAGAAACTGTTTATACTATGCATTGGCCTTTACTTTGTGTGCATGAATTGTTCTTTTATGACATGCCGATGCATAGGAAGAGAGTTAGACTTCGTCATTGCTTGATATATGTTACTTTGTGCTCACTACTAAATCACAAATCATTGTTAATTAAAATTGGCTTTGATATACCTTGGGATCCGAGTGGATCCATTACTTGAGCACTATATGCCTAGCTTAATGGCTTTAAAGAAAGCGCTGCCAGGGAGACAACCCGGAAGATTTAGAGAGTCTTTTATTTCTTTTGTGTGCTTTTATAAAGTTTAAAAACAAAAAAATAAAGAGGGGAACCCAAAACTTTTCAAAAAGGAAAGTGAAAGTGAGAGAGACAAGCATTATTGAAGTGGGGGAGCTCCTTGAACTTTGTTCATGCTCACGGAAACTTTGTGAATCTTAATTATAGAAACTTTTCAACAAAGGATAGTGAAATAATGTGCCAAGATTTGCCTTTAGGATGTTTACATTGCTTTTTGGTTTGTGCGGTGCAAAACAGAAACTTTGGCTGTAGTGCCCGATTTTACATTTTTTACTGGAACGTAGACGGTTCTGAAACTTTTTGCACTGTCTTTCTATACAAATTTTTTATTTTTCCTAATTTTGGCAGAATGTTTGGAGTACCAGAAGTATGGTTAATGTTCATATTACTACAGACTGTCCTGTTTAAGACATATTCTGTTTTTGATGCATAGTTTGCTTGTTTTGATGAAACTATCAATTTCTATTAGTGGATTAAGCCATGAAAAAAAGTTATATTATAGTAGCTACAATGAAAAAACAAAATATGAATTGGTTTGCAACAGTACTTAGAGTAGTGATTTGCTTTATTATACTAACGGATCTTACCGAGTTGTCTGTTGAGTTTTGTGTGGATGAAGTGTTCGAAGATCGAGGAGGTCTCGATGTGAGGAGAAGGAGGAGAGGCAAGATCTCAAGCTTGGGGATGCCCAAGGCACCCCAAGTAAATATTCAAGGAGACTCAAGCGTCTAAGCTTGGGGATGCCCTAGAAGGCATCCCATCTTTCTTCAACAAGTATCGGTATGTTTTCGGATTCGTTTCGTTCATGTGATATGTGCAAATCTTGGAGCGTCTTTTGCATTTAGTTTTCACTTTTCTTTTATGCATCGTGCTGGTATGAGATAGTCCTTGGTTGATTTATGTAATTCTCATTGCACTTCACCTATATTCTTTGAGTATGGCTTTATAGAATGCTTCATGTGCTTCACTTATATCATTTGAAGTTTGGATTGCCTGTTTCCCTACACATAGAAAACCACTATTTGTAGAATGCTCTTTTGCTTCACTTATATTTGGTTAGAGCGTGGGCATATCTTTTTTAGAAAGAATTAAACTCTCGTGCTTCACTTATATCTATTTAGAGAGATGACAGGAATATGTCATTCACATGGTTAGTCATAAAATCCTACATAGAACTTGTAGATCACTGAATATGATATGTTTGATTCCTTGCAATAGTTTTGCGATATAAATATGGTGATATTAGAGTCATGCTAGTAGGTAGTTGTGGATTGTAGAAATACCTGTGTTGAAGTTTGTGATTCCCGTAGCATGCACGTATGGTGAACCGTAATGTAACGAAGTTGGAGCATGAGGTATTTATTGATTGTCTTCCTTATGAGTGGCGGTCGGGGACGAGCGATGGTATTTTCCTACCAATCTATCCCCCTAGGAGCATGCACGTAGAACTTTGTTTCGATGACTAATAGATCTTTGCAATAAGTATGTGAGTTCTTTATGACTAATGTTGAGTCCATGGATTATATGCACTCTCACCCTTCCATCATTGCTAGCCTCTTCGGTACCGTGCATTGCCCTTTCTCACCTCGAGAGTTGGTGCAAACTTCGCCGGTGCATCCAAACCCTGTGATATGATACACTCTATCACACATAAGCCTCGTTATATCTTCCTCAAAACAGCCACCATACCTACCTACTATGGCATTTCCATAGCCATTCCGAGATATATTACCATGCAACTTCCATCATCATCATATACATGACTTGAGCATTTATTGTCATATTGCTTTGCATGATCGTAAGATAGCTAGCATGGTGTTTTCATGGCTTGTCCATTTTTTTTATGTCATTGCTACGCTAGATCATTGCACATCCCGGTACACCACCGGAGGCAGTCATATAGAGTCATATTTTGTTCTAGTATCGAGTTGTAATAATTGAGTTGTAAATAAATAGAAGTGTGATGATCATCATTATTAGAGCGTTGTCCCAAATAAAAATAAAAATCAAAAGAGAAAGGCCAAAAAAAGGGAAGGCCAAATAAAAAAAGGAAAAAAATAGAAGGGACAATGCTACTATCCTTTTTCCACACTTGTGCTTCAAAGTAGCACCATGATCTTCATGATAGAGAGTCTCTTATTTTGTCACTTTCATATACTAGTGGGAATTTTTCATTATAGAACTTGACTTGTATATTCCAACAATGGGCTTCCTCAAATGCCCTAGGTCTTCGTGAGCAAGCAAGTTGGATGCACACCCACTTAGTTTCTTTTGTTGAGCTTTCATACATTTATAGCTCTTGTGAATCCGTTGCATGGCAATCCCTACTCCTCGCATTGGCATCAATTGATGGTCATCTCCATAGCCCGTTGATTAGCCGCGTCGATGTAAGACTTTCTCCTTTTTGTCTTCTCCACACAACCTCCATCATCATATTCTATTCCACCTATAGTGCTATGTCCATGGCTCACGCTCATGTATTGCGTGAAAGTTGAAAAGGTTTGAGAACGCCAAAAGTATGAAACAATTGCTTGACTTGTCATCGGGGTTGTGCATGATTTGAATATTTTGTGTGGTGAAGATGGAGCATAGCCAGGCTATATGATTTTGTAGGGATAACTTTCTTTGGCCATGTTATTTTGAAAAGACATGATCGCTTTATTAGTATGCTTAAAGTATTATTTTCTTAATGTCAAATGATAGACTATTGTTTTGAATCACTCGTGTCTTAATATTCATGCCATGATTAGATTACATGATCAAGAATATGCTAGGTAGCATTCCACATCAAAAATTATCTTTTTTATCATTTACCTACTCGAGGACGAGCAGGGATTAAGATTGGGGATGCTGACACGTCTCCGTCGTATCTATAATTTTTCATTGTTCCATGCCAATATTCTACAACTTTTACATACTTTTGGCAACTTTTTGGGGCCATCATCGTCACCGCAATCTACACCAACACCTCCATCATCTTCACCAACATCTTCATCATCTCCCCCCATCTATCTACAGCGGTCCACTCTCCTGCAAACCGCTATACCCTCTACTTGAACATGGTGCTTTATGCTTCATATTATTATCCAATGATGTGTTGCCATCCTATGATGTCTGAGTAGATTTTCGTTGTCCTATCGGTAATTGGTGAATTGCTATGATTGGTTTAATTTGCTTGTGGTTATGTTGTTGTCCTTTGGTGCCCATCATAAAAGCGCGCGCGTGGATCACACCATAGGGTTAGTTGTATGTTGATAGGACTATGTATTGGAGGGCAAGAGTGACAAAAGCTTCAACCTAGCATAGAAATTGATGCATACGAGATTGAAGGGGGACCAATATATCTTAATGCTATGGATGGGTTTTACCTTAATGAACGTTAGTAGTTGCGGATGCTTGCTAATAGTTCCAACCATAAGTGCATAGGATTCCAAGTTAGGGATGACATGCTAGCAGTGGCCTCTCCCATATAAAACTTGCTATCGGTCTAGTAAAGTAGTGAATTGCTTAGGGACAATTTCGCAACTCCTACCACCACTTTTCCACACTCGCTATACTAACTTTATTGCTTCTTTACCTAAACAGACCCAAGTTTTTATTTACGCGCTCTTTATTATCTTGCAAACCTATCCAACAACACCTACAAAGTACTTCTAGTTTTATACTTGTTCTAGGTAAAGCGAACGTTAAGCGTGCGTAGAGTTGTATCGGTGGTCGATAGAACTTGAGGGAATATTTGTTCTGCCTTTAGCTCCTCGTTGGGTTCGACACTCTTACTTATCGAAAGAGGCTACAATTGATCCCCTATACTTGTGGATTATCAGCGTCGGGGCAGGAGCTCGAGCGGTCGGGTCAATGTCGGCGGGGACGGTGATTGTGCTGGCGGTGAGCGCAGTGTGAGCCACCCGTTGCACTATGTGGTGGAGGCGTTTTCCTCTATCTGATGATAGGTGACGGCAGATACGTCTCCACCGTATCTATAATTTTTGATTGTTCCATGCTATTGTATTATCATTCTTGGATGTTTTACTATCATTTTATATCATTTTTTGGTACTAACCTATTGACACAGTGCCCATTGGCAGTTGCTGTTTTCTGCATGTTTTTTACATCGCAGGAAATCAATATCAAACGGAGTCCAAACGCAGCGAAACTTTTTGTGGATTTTTTTGGACTAGAAGACATCCAGTGGGCCAAAGAAGTACCGAAGAGGGAGCCCAGGCACGCCCTGGTGGGTTGTGCCCACCTCGGGGGCCTCCTGCATTGCCTCTTTGCTATATAAATACCCCAATATTCTAGAAACCCTAGGGGAGTCGACGAAAACCAATTCCCAGCCGCCGCAAGTTCCGGAAACACCAGATCCAATCTAGACACCATCACAGAGAGGTTCATCATGCCCATTGGTGCCTCTCCGATGATGCGTGAGTAGTTCTTTGTAAGACCTACGGGTCCGTAGTTAGTAGCTAGATGGCTTCCTCTCTCTCTTTTGATTCTCAATACAATGGTCTCTTGGAGATCCATATGATGTACCTCTTTTTGCGGTGTGTTTGTTGGGATCTGATGAACTTTGAGTTTATGATCAGATCTATCTTTTTATCCATGAAAGTTATTTGAGTTTTCTTTGATCTCTTATATGCATGATTGCTTATAACCTCGTATTTCTTCTCCGATATTTGGGTTTTGTTTGGCCAACTTGATCTATTTATCTTGCAATGGGAAGAGGTGCTTTGTCATGGGTTCGATCTTACGGTGCTTGATCCCAGTGACAGAAGGGGAACCGACACGTATGTATCGTTGCCATTAAGGATAACAAGATGGGGTCTATTTCTACATAAATAGATCTTGTCTACATCATGTCATCGTTCTTATTGCATTACTTCGTTTTTCCATGAACTTAATACACTAGATGCATGCTGGATAGCGGTCGATGTGTGGAGTAATAGTAGTAGATGCAGGCAGGAGTCGGTATACTAATCTTGGACGTGATGCCTATATAATGATCATTGCCTAGATATCGTCATGATTATTTGAACTTCTATCAATTGCCCAACAGTAATTCGTTTACCCACCGTTTGCTATTTTTCTCGAGAGAAGCCACTAGTGAAATCTACGGCCCCCGGGTCTCTTCTTTATTATATTTTCCTTTGCGATCTATTTTTACTTGCTTTTTATTTTCAGATCTATTAAACCAAAAATACAAAAATACCTTGCAGCACTTTATTTTATTTGGCGATTCATCTATCAGTTTATTAAAACTATCTCACGTCCATTTGCCAATTTCTAGCGCCGTTGTCCGAAAGGGATTGACAACCCCTTTAATACGTTTGGTTGCGAGTATTTGTTATTTGTGTGCAGGTACCGTTCACGTAGTGTTGCGTGATTCTCCTACTGGTTTGATAACCTTGGTCTTAACACTGAGGGAAATACCTACCGTTGCTATGCTGCATCATCCCTTCCTCTTTGGGGTAATGCCGACGTAGTTCTAGCAGACATCAAAAGGAATTTCTGGCGCCGTTGCCGGGGAGACATCATCAACATCTACCAGGTTCCTAATGACAAATCTAATCTCCTTGCAATTTACATTATTTGCCATTTTCCTCTAGTTTTCCTCTCCCCCACTTCACAAAAATTTGCCATTTTCTTCGCCCTCTATTTCGTTCGCCATTTTCTTGCCGGATTTATCCTTGTTCTTGCTTTCTAGTCGTAATGGCTAGCGTGTCTACTCCTCCTTTGTCACCAGATTTTTAAGTTTTATACTTCAAGCAATGACAAGGAGAAATTTTGAAAGATGCTTGGTATAGGCTAATGGAATATTATCGTGTTTGCAACCTAATGGGAGACGCAAAGATTTTTCTTCTAATTCTTACATAGGATTGGCTTTGCATCATAGACAACTCTTAGATTTTTCCGCTAAAGGGAATTTAATCGAGCTTGATGCTAATGCTGCCTATGAAATTTTAGAAGGAATTCTGGGGGTTCCACCTCAAAAGAAGGGGTTTTCTTTCACCCCAGAGGGAGTTCAAATGTTGGACAAATTTGGTGATTTGCACAAACATATGGTTGAATTGCAAAAGTGTAATGAACCCCTCAAACATCTTAATGGTAGTATCAATCGCATGAATACTTTGATTACTCTTTGCAATAAGCGATTGGATATTTTAGATCTCAAGATGGTATCTTTTCCTGAGAATTTAGGGAAGCGCAAAGAGCCTCCTGGGTTTGAGAAAGCCCTTTAAAAAGTTTCCAAAACCACGGATGACAAAACTTAGATCCTTGCTTTATGCCTAGCTAGGGGCGTAAAACGATAGCTCGTTCGGAGGCAACCCAACTTGAATCTTTTTGCTTTTTGGTTTTCTTGCGGTTTTCAATAAAATATCCAATTGTACCTCTGATTAGAAGTGTTTTTGTGGTTTAAATTAGTGTTTGTGCCAAGCAAAGCCTTTGGGATGATTTGGGTGATAGTTGATTTGATCTTGTTGAAAAACAGAAACTTTTGCGCTCAGAAAATAATTTCCAATAATCACAGAAAGGTGCTTTTGCTCTAAATTTCTTACACAAGATTGATATACAAATTGCCCACGTTATCCTAATTTTTCAGAATTATTGGAGTTACAGAAGTATTCAAAGTTCTCAGATTTCTACAGACTTTTCTGTTTTTGACAAATTCTGTTTTCTTTGTGTTGTGTGCTTGTTTTGATGATTCTATGGTTTTCTTTGAAGAGTTTTTGCCATAGAAAAGTTGGAATACAGCAGATATAATGAAAAAAATAAAATATGAATGGGTTTACAATAGTACTTATAGTAGTGATTTGCTTTCTTATACTAACGGATCTCACAAAGGTTTTGTTGAGTTTTGTGTGATTGAAGTTTTGAAGTTTTGGGTGAAATTACGATGGATGAAGGAATAAGGAGTAAGAAGAGCCTAATCTTGGGGATGCCCATGGCATCCCAAGCTATTATCCAAAGAGAATCAAGCAACTAAGCTTGGGGATGCACGAGTGGCATCCCCTCTTTCTTCTAACGACCATCGGTATTTTACTCGGAACTATATTTTTATTCGTCACATACTATGAGTTTTGCTTGGAGCGTCTTGTATGATATGAGTCTTTGCTTGTTTTGCTTTTTATTTCAAGTCATGAATCCTTGCTGGAAACACCTATGTGAGAGAGCCAAAATTATGCCATGACTTGTTAGAATTGCTCTCTATGCTTCACTTAAATCTTTATGAGCTATGGAATTGCTCTAGTGCTTCACTTATATCTTTTTGAGCACGATGTGCCTTGTCATTTTTGAAGAAATGGTCTCATGCTTCACTTAGATTTATTTGAGAGTTAGTAATTTTTTAAAGAAATTCTCTCCTGCTTCACTTAAATTAATTTGAGAGAAAGAAATATTATGCTCATGATCTTCACTTATATTTGTTGAGCTTATTAAAGAAGCAATACATGAAACTAGTACCAAAGTGATAGATATCCAAGGAGGATATAATAAAAACTTTCATGAAGATCATTGGACAAAATAAACTTGATTCTTTGTAATAGTTTTGAGATATGATGATGTGATATGTGAGTCATGTTGATGAATAATTGTGCTTTAGTAAAAATATTGGTGTTAAGGTTTGTGATTCCCTATGCAAGCACGAAAGCCAATAGTTATGCAATGAAATTACATCCTATTTGTGGTGCATTATTCGGTGTAAATTATGTTCAATGCTCACTTATGAGATTTTTCGTTTCTTGGTTGGTCGCTTCTCAATCTTTTTGCTAGCCTCCATTTGCACTAAGTAGGATCACTACTTGTGCATCCAAAATCCTTTAAACTAGTTTTGCCTTATGAGTCCACTATACCTACCTATATACGGTATTTCCGTGTCGTTCTAAGCAAATTTGCATGTGCCATCTCTAATTTTCAAAATAAACTTCTCTTTTGTGTGCTCGCACCACTCATGAAACGGTAGGGGGTGGCTAATATATTTCCATGCTAGATATGCTATTCTCACGATGAGTGTTTATTCACTTGTCATTGCACGAGAGTAAGTGTAACATCCCAAATTTTCAATTTGGAATGTTATACATAGATCATATTGCATATCATATTTTTATTGCATTGTTGGCTCGATCCTAGAAATTCTACGCAACTCAAGGACCCACGGAGAGAGTTGGGGATTTCGTTATTTTCATATTTGAGTTTTCTCAAATTTTGAAAAAGGGATCATTTGATTTTATTTATTTTATCTTCAATTATTTCTACTATCAAAATATGAGAGAGGGAATAAAATGACTTTCCCAAAATAAATAAATAATGAAGATTTCATAAAAAAATCAAATAAGTTTTTATTTTGGAGTTTCTCGCCTTTTTATTTGAATTTAGGAAAAATGCGCGTTTTTCAAGATTGCATTTAGCCCCCAAATAAATGTTCATCTTGTCCGGCTTGATTTTAGAAGCCGGGGAAAATTTATTTCGGGATTTTTGGAGTTCGTTTAGTATTTCTTTTTATTTATTTTCTGAGCGGAATTTGAAAAAAAAACGTGCAACCGACCTACAGGCCATGTCCACCCGGGACTCCGGCCGGAGGTGGCTTTATAAGCCGGCCCACCCGGGGACAAAACCCTAGCCCGAGCCGCCCTAGCCCCCAAACCTAAGCCCCATGCATGCATGCCCATGTGCACATGTATGCCATGCCATGCCATTGTCGCCGGACCCGTCGCGGACCCGCCCGCTTCCGCCGCCGTCCGCCGACCCGCGGACCCGCCGCCGCCGACCGCGGATCCCGCCGCGAGGTTCGCCGCCGCCTCGACTTAGTGCCTTGGTTTTTAAGAAAACCGAACGGTTTTCGTCGGTTTATTTTTTTTAGTTTCGGTTTTTTTTCGGTTAGGTTAATTAGCAAACGTTCGCTCGTTCGTTCGTTTTAACGAACGCGTTCGTCAGATTAGTTTAGTTAACGAACGTTCATTCATTAACCTGTTCGTCGTTTTTCTTTTTCTCGGATTTAATCCGCGATTTTTCTGATCGCGATTTCTGATCCGATTTTCGTTTTAGTATAACTTTTCGCTCGTTTATCGGAATCAGGCGATTCAAGCGCCTAGAGTTTCGTCTCGAAACCCTCTTTCCGAATAACCAACTTAAACAAGTTTTTGCTACTGTAAAATTTGACTTAGATCTAGATTAGTAAAACGAAGCTGTTTTCTTTCGCCGTTTGACTTCTGTTGCTTCGTTTGATTTGATTCTTTTTGCAAACCGGAGTTCTTAAGTTGAACTATCTGGTTAGATCTTCTATTTGAGTTTTACCTGTGCATTAGATAAGTACTTATTGTATGCTTGTTTGTTTGTCTGCGATAGAATACCCGAGTCGCCACTTTGTTACTTGAGTCTCTAGGTTTCGCGGATCATCAGCAAGGCAAGTAACACTTTGATCATATTCCCTTTCATACCCAGTTTTTATGCATTAGATCAATCCTCAAACATTGCATGATGTAACGCCCGGATAATTAAACTACAGTAACTCCACACTAATGATGCCAAGTCATCACTATTATGCCGTAAGAAAAACAATTAAGAAATATTCCAACCCCAAATTCAAAATTTAAAATAAAGTCAAAATATTATTTCTTCAAACCGTAAAACAAAAATGTTGGAAGTATTCCATAAAATCCCCGAGTATTTCCCTTGTAGAAATCAAAACCATTTGGTTTACAAAATTTGACTATAGCATTTTTTTTGGGACCAGCAACCTCTAAGTTGGTCAATTAAATTCAAACACAAAATCAAGGAATAGCGAGTACCCTCAAACTTTTGTACAGCCCTAGATTATTGCATATCATTTTTGTGCAAAGTTTCATATTTAGAAAAACTCATTGAACACTAAACTTTTTAGAGAACGGTAGCTACTTGTTATTTTAGCAAAAGAAAATAGGAAAGGTTCGCACTTTGGCCCGTTAGAAATAGTAGCGGCCCAGCCCACATGATCACCCTCAATCTCCTGTTTCCCTCGCTCGCTGTTCTCTCTGGCGCGCGTGCAGGGCGATCGCCGTCTCCACCGCACCCACTCGCCCCTCGCGTCGCAATAGCAGTACCACCGAGGCGGATAAGGCCGTCCCGCGCCCCCTCGTGAACCCTATCCATTCCCTTCCTCCTCGCTGGATCTCTTCCTCCTCTCGTCGCCCGACGCCATCGCCATGTCGTCGCTATGCTCGTGGCCACAAGCCTCCCGGCGCTCGGGAGGAAATCGAGGCGCCGCCGTCCTCTTCGCACCTTACGCAGCGCTCGGTCGAGCAGGCGCCTCGCGGCGTCCCATCGGCCTTCTTCCCCAACCACGGCCGTCGTCGTCCACCTCGTCGATCCGCCGCCCGGTCCACCTCCGGCCTCCCGACCTCGTCGCCGAGTTCGCGGTGAGCATCTCCTCCGATTCCTTCATTTCCCCTTGATCCATCGTCGTATGTCGTTGTCCCAAGGCCATGGCGGGAGCTCCGGTTTGGCGTCTGCGTGCGTGTTCTTTGTTGCTTGCTGCGTTCATCTGCGCGCTTCTTTGTTGCTTCTTTGCGCGCTGCGATTGCTCGACCTGCTAGTGCCGCTGCTCTCTACTCTCCACATCTTGCCGCTGCTTGCTGCTGCTTTCGGTTAGCCATGGCCAAGGCAATGGCAGTATGGCGTGAGCTATGTGTGCGTGTGTGTGCGAGCCTCATGGTTGGATGTGCCACCACGCCAGCCCAAAATCAATTAGGGGCTAATTAGTACTAACCAACAACCCCATTAATTAGTCACTAACAACAGGGCCCACAACCAGTTAGTTTACTTAAAGGAAAAAAAACAATCTGTTAATCAATAGTCTCACTGACACATGGGTCCCATTGTTCTTTTGACCAGTCAAACCTGCTGACTTAGCAGGTCGATCGATGACGGTGGGACCCAGCGCCGTCAATGTTGACCCAGTCAACTGCTGACTGGGTCCACATGTCAATCGCTACTGCTGACTGGGCATTTTTATTTCATTTTCGTATTAAATAAATTTTAGAAATTAATTAAAACTTTGAAAATTCGTATAAAATAAACCGTAACTCCGATGAAAATAATTTATATATGAAAGTTGCTCAGAAAAATACAACGAATCTGGATCGCAGCCCGTTAAATCATACACGTCCCTAGCATAGTGAACCTGCAACATTTCACCTCAAGCTCATCTGTCCGAAAACACGGAACACCGGGGATACATTCCCGGTTGATTTCCCCCCTTCACCTTTATCGTGTAGCCATACGTTAGGTCACTCCCGGCACAACATATTGCCACGTTCTGCTTTGTGATGCTATGTTTGCTTTATATTTACTGTTTCTTCCCCTCTTCTCTTGGTGAACCCGAGACCGATGCGCCCGTGATCGACTACGTCGACGATGACCCCTCCTTGCGAGAGCAACCGGGCAAGCCCCCCCACATCATCCCGATATCGCCCATTCCATTCTCTCATGCTTGCATTAGATTTTATTCTGTTATTGTTTGCTCCTATTACATTGCATAGCCTTTGTTTATTGTAACCTGCTATTGTTACCTACACTTATCCTAAACTGCTTAGTATAGGTTGGTTAGAGACCCATCGGTGACCCCCACCTTATCCTTGTTGCCCTGCTTCATCATTGAAGACCCGATCAGCGGGATCGAAGACCAGGCCCGACACGCACATCACTTCCCTTAGTTGCTCGACACTACTAGGTTACTATCGAGTACCGAGGGTGAAACCTCTGACACCTCGATATTAACCTGTAGTATAGTTATCCGGTTGTGGTCATCGAGGGTGATTTCCTCTTTAACCACTTCGTCGACTCGTCGTGCAACCCTCAAGTGTGGACCTCGGGGTGAATCCTCTTATGTTCACCTTGGCGACTACATTGAGTGGAATACACGGGGTGATTCCTCGGGTTTTCCCTTGGTGTTTGGACTCACGGTTGCTTGGACTTTTACCATTGTTACTTGGAAAGGCGGGTCGACCACGAGGGTACCAGCGTGTAATGCAGTGATGTGGAGCGGGTTGACACGGAGGGTGCCGCGAGATAATTACGGGCGTGGCGGGCATTCCTAGCCCTTGCCGCAAGCCCTCGAGGCAGAACAGCGGGGTCACATCTTCGTGAGTCTCTGCTTGTTACCGCGTTCCTAATCCACTCGATTTGGATATTTGATCCGAGGGCCTCGGCTGATAGCACTAACCATCACGTGGGCTAAGTATGGGCGTTCTGCGTCGTATACATCAGCGAAGCTTATTAGGCGTCGGCGTCGGGCGCCCGGCGGGATTGGGCTGGAGCGCTGTTAGGCTAGGTGCGCTTCGGCCGCCCTACATAGCGTCTTGAGTTCGGGGAGATGGCCCATGACCCAGGGGCATAGGTTTAGTCCGCGTGCTGGCCTCTCTATTAAGCCTAGGTCGGGTTGCGGCGTATTGTTTGGCGAGGCGGGCATGACCACTGAAAGTGTGTCCGGCGGAGTTAAGCGGCGTGGTGGGTAAGTTGGTGCACCCTGCGGTGAAGAAAACATCTGTCGATAGCCTGTCCTCTGATAGCGGACACTTGGAGTTGTATCGATCGATACAACTAGAACTGGATACTTGAGATGAGGCATGGATATGAGCAATGGTTTGCGATGAGAATTGGATTGTGATGATAAGCTGGATAGTATGGCTCAGGGATTTCTTTCTCGCGAGGAGTCGAGAAAGGATCTCGGCGAGTTGATAACACTCTGCTACCTTAAGTTATGTTACTCTACTCCCTCTTGTTTGCTGCAAGATGGTGGTTTCGGAAGATGCTAGTCTTCGATAGGACTAGGCCTTCTCTCTATTACGGCATTTCTGCGATTCAGTCCTTGATATGGCCTTTACACATATATCCATGCATATGTAGTGTAGCTCCTTGCTTGCAGTACTTTGGATGAGTACTCACGGTTGCCTTGTTCCCCTTTTCCCTATCTCTACTCGGTTGCTGCTATCGGGCGATGGAGCCCAGATCGAGCGCCACCGCCTCGGCGACTACTACTCGGGCGCCTACTACTACGTGCTGCCCGGCGGCGACCGGGAGTGACCTAGGAGGATCCCAGGCGGGAGGCCTGTCCTCTTCGATCTGTATCCCAGTTTGTGCTAGCCATCTTATGGCACCTTGTTTAACTTATATACGTACTCAGATATTGTTGCTTCCGCTGACTTCGTCTATGATCGAGCACTTGTATTCGAGCCCTCGAGGCCCTGGCTTGTATTATGATGCTTGTATGACTTATTTTGTTTGTAGAGTTGTGTTGTGATATCTTCCCGTGAGTCCTTGATCTTGATCGTACACATTTGCGTGCATGATTAGTGTCTGATTGAATCGGCGCAACAAGTTGGTATCGAGCCATTGCTGTAGAATCCCCTTCCACACTCCTTGGCCAAAGTCGAGTCTAGACATTGCAAAAACTTTTACTAACTTGGCTGTGTGCCTTATGGGCCCACGTCGCCATTGGGTGGTATTAGGATCTTTTACTCCTCGATCTTTACTCTGGGACTCTGAACTCTCTTCTATTCGGGTTAAATGAATTTGCTAAAAACAACACTAACTTTAGGTTCTATAAGTACTTTCTCCGGAGAGCCCTCACTTCAGATGATCGATACGCTAATCGGAAGATTCGAAGATACTCTCGATGTTCTCTCGAGACTTTGTGCCCATCACTTTTGCTATTTCGATCACCGATAAATCCGTATGGATAACTACTTACCCTTGCCGTTCATCGATCACCCCCATTGATCTTGTTATTACAAGATACCCGAAGTTTTCTCTATTGTTAGAGAGTACTTTGTGCCTCTTGCCTAGCAGTTCCTTACTACATGAATACCCCCTCAAATAAATACTACGCACTTGTCGGTATCCGCTCATCCTGTTGTTCATGTGTTACACAAAATTCTTCAAAATACTATTCGATCTTCCGAGAATTCTCTGGAGCCTTTGGCTCTTGAAATTCTTAACTTGCTTGCATTATGGTTAATCCCATAAGTCTCGTAGTCATATTGACATCCCTTGTCATTATCATTTTGAGTCTGTTGACTCAATATGTTTCTGAATACCATAATCATCATTGATTCTTATAAATTACCTTTACGGCTGAGCTGCCATTCTTTTAAGCTGGAATTGGTTCTCGACCAATCCAATTGCCGTTGATTGTACCCTAAGGCTATTCAACTTATCCACCCCTAAATCGAGCATTGCTTGATCCCTTGATTTAAATCATAATTCCTTTGCATTTGACAATTGAGTTAGTCAGTTGTTTCTATAATCTGATCTCCTTGCATTCTTCTTCCTCTAGTTAAGTCTTGATGCTCACGTCGGACCCTTGTGGGCCATCGGGTCCATTGTTGGATTTTATCCGTCGGCATCCTTCATATTCAATAACCTTGTGAGCCTTTCCTCGATACATAATGCCTTTGGTAAATTGTATCCTCTGCTTTCTCAACCATGCTCGCCTTGAGCTTGAGTTAATTATTTCTAAAGATTACGGTATATGATTCCAAGAAGCCCTATGGGTTGAACATATGCCTTCACTAAACCGTGAGAACTCGGCAGGTTTTCATGAGTCATACACTTACGGTATTTTGCGGATAAAATTTCAACACTACAACTTCCTCGAAGGTGAGAAGTGAATGAAGGGTTATGCATTGGGGAAGTGGGAGTCGACCTTGAACTTTGTGTTCATGCCCATGGACACGATGTAGATCTTATCATTAAAGCTTCTCTTAAATTAATTATTCCTTTGGTATAAGTTCCTCTTATATCTGGGATCTGGCCTTTTGCAATCATGGTTCCGACCATGTTCTCTTTTAAATATCATTTCTCGTGCAAGTTTAAGCACTTGTCTTGGTGAAACAATACCCCGTCCAACTTCTACTTTGATCATCATCGAGTATTACCCCCTGGTATCTCGAGATTGTCATGGAACTGCATAACTTCTTATGAGTTCTTCATCTAGTGCTACCTTCCCACTGTTTCCAATTTTTCACGGGCTCTGAGTTATTTAAACACTCAAAGACACCGGCAAGCGAACCGAGTCCGCTTTACGGTTCAACAACTCTTGATAGCTTCTATAAGTGCGAGATTGAATCCGATCCGCCATTCCTAGCCTGTTTGGCTATATCGTTGTCGTGATGATTTTATCGGTACTACCGTTCCTTCTTCACGGAGCACAATTTTCGACGAGGCCTGACCTTCGTCGATCCTCATCGACATATCATTTCGCCTTGAACATCAAGCTTGGTTTCGAGTTTGTGTCGTACCTTGGTTCTAATAACCTTTCACTTCATCAATACTTTGACTTGATGTCGCCGTCGATCGATTACATCTTCATGAACTCTCGCGACAAAGGTGCGTGTTAAATCGACATTACGAGCTCATCCGGGATATAAATGGAATTCTTGATGAAAATACCATCCTTGCCCTCGATGATTTGTACTATCATCGATCCCTTTATTGCCTTCCCACCAACACAAGCTTGTTCATGTTTGGTGTTATACCTTGAGTTCCTTGCTACCCAGCAATCGTTCTTCTCTACCTTGGAGTATTACCATCTGTTAATATCAAGGAGGTTGTGAGGACTGCTCCACCTCTTAAGAAATTCTGGGTATTGAGATGCTTCTCACCATCACCTTTCTTTCTTGGTCCCCGTGTTGCTTCCAACGGTGTACCAACAAGTGGGCGGTCTTTGTTGGATTCTGCCCTTCTAGCAAGCTTCTTGCTTTGTAGTGAAATTCTTAGCCTATCGATTATTGAGTCACCATTACGACATCGGTCGTGAAACCCAACCCATCAGGCGCACCTTTCAACCAATGTTTACTTGAGTATGTTTTCCTCGAGCATATTTCCTAGTATCATTTGTTCCGACAAATGTTATCTCCTTGTTCACTTTAATGTGGGAGTCTA
Organism: Aegilops longissima; assembly: GCA_021605205.1. Classification (NCBI taxonomy): domain Eukaryota; kingdom Viridiplantae; phylum Streptophyta; class Magnoliopsida; order Poales; family Poaceae; genus Aegilops; species Aegilops longissima. The sequence continues at coordinate 588,551,018 of CM038678.1, read as the reverse complement.
ACTTTTGGGAATCGGTGAATTGCCGTTGAGATCACGGACACCTCCTTGACCTCTCCTTGGGCTAATGATGGACTCTTGTTAGCAGGAATAACTTCATAGTTCATTTCCCGAGAATCTTACAATGTCATCTCGTCAATTTGCGTTGCACCTTTTCTTCTCGGTATCCTAAGTCGAGTTATCCGACACCAATCGGATCTGAATCTCGGTCGAGATATGATGGTTGGGACAACTTTCAAGAGTATGTTATTGGTCCTTTGATGAACCGGTAGCATGATGTCATGCCTAACACCCCGGCTGGAGGACCTATCATTATAGATTCCTTTCAGCAGGTTTATCCTTTCATCCATGAGGAATTGTAATCTGTTTCAACCAGTTATTCTGATGAATCCTTCGTGATTCCAAGTCGATCTTCACACGAAGACCATGTCAATGCTATCTCGAAACATGTCTGTGATGCTTTGATTTTCAACAAGAACATTTGAAGCCCCATGCTAAATGTTTCTTGCTCAATTATCCGAACACCGTTGTATGGGTAATGTCATGAAATTTTTCTCCCCTTACCTAAAGGGTTTTCTACATTATATCCTGTCATGGATATCATGCTCTGCTCGTCCTTCCGAAGGTTATACCTTTGAAATATGTGTTTAAGCACATTTTCCTTTCCATTATTACATTTAATCTGATAATCATATTTTTCTTTCCATTTGTTGGGTTAACGTTTCTTGTGATCTATATGATCTAGCGATAATACTCTCCTGCTTATGTAAACACCTCGGTGTACAACTCTGTCGATAAGACCACATTACTATTGTTGATGACATTCCGGTAGCCACCGATGGGCGAGAACTTTGCCTATTGGTCCGCCTCGTTTGACGAGCGGGAAAATGGTTCTCTTCGTCCCTACGCCTTGGTACCAACGTTGTTGCCAACATAAGCGGCAGGCTATCCTCTGCCATGCCTTGCTACCATGACCGTGCAATATGTCGCGTCCTTCCTACTTTTGAACCACATGGTGGGCCCATAACCTGATTCCACGGGATCGAAACCTGACTCTCCTGCACCCCTGTTCCCAAGGTTGTTCCTCGCGTGTGGCCTCGTATGTAATTCACGAGCCATCTTCCGAGGATCATCAAATCTGTTACGGACACAATACTTATTCCCGATTGCTTTGAGCCCTTTCACGCCTGTTTGGGCATCGAGCGGTTGCTGCTGCTTCGAACTTCCATGAGACCTCATTACTTTGCTCTCGATATTTTCTTAAGTTTCGATTAGAGAGTTCGTTCTACCACCTTCCCGATGTTATCGACCAGATAGTCAACCTTGTAGAGGTTCGTTCTCTGGAATACCCCTTATTCTTTTGTAAATGCGATGGAACCCACAAGAAAGCATGCGGCTTCATCTTGATGACTTGAAGTAGAAAAATGAAGACATCAATATAATGGATCGACCACTTCGAGAAGGGCAGCCAAGACCGAGAAGACTCGTTAGGTTTTTCGCTACCAGCACCTTTCCCCCTTATTCCACTTCTTAAAATCTCGGGACGAGATTTCTTGTAGTGGAGGAGATTTGTAACGCCCGGATAATTAAACTACAGTAACTCCACACTAATGATGCCAAGTCATCACTATTATGCCGTAAGAAAAACAATTAAGAAATATTCCAACCCCAAATTCAAAATTTAAAATAAAGTCAAAATATTATTTCTTCAAACCGTAAAACAAAAATGTTGGAAGTATTCCATAAAATCCCCGAGTATTTCCCTTGTAGAAATCAAAACCATTTGGTTTACAAAATTTGACTATAGCATTTTTTTTGGGACCAGCAACCTCTAAGTTGGTCAATTAAATTCAAACACAAAATCAAGGAATAGCGAGTACCCTCAAACTTTTGTACAGCCCTAGATTATTGCATATCATTTTGTGCAAAGTTTCATATTTAGAAAAACTCATTGAACACTAAACTTTTTGAAACGGTAGCTACTTGTTATTTTAGCAAAAGAAAATAGGAAAGGTTAGCACTTTGGCCCGTTAGAAATAGTAGCGGCCCAGCCCACATGGTCACCCTCAATCTCCTGTTTCCCTCGCTCGCTGTTCTCTCTGCCTTGCGTGCCGAGGCGAGTCGCCGTCTCCACCGCACCCACTCGCCCCTCGCGTGCAGCAGTACCACCGAGGCGGATAAGGCCGTCCCGCGCCCCCTCGGCGAACCCTATCCATTCCCTTCCTCCTCGCTGGATCTCTTCCCTCCTCTCGTCGCCCGACGCCATCGCCATGTCGTCGCTGTGCTCGTGGCCACAAGCCTCCCGGCGCTCGGGAGGAAGTCGAGGCGCCGCCGTCCTCTTCACACCTTACAAGCGCTCGGTCGAGCAGGCGCCTCGCGGCGTCCCATCGGCCTTCTTCCCCAACCACGGCCGTCGTCGTCCACCTCGTCGATCCGCCGCCCGGTCCACCTCCGGCCTCCCGACCTCGTCGCCGAGTTCGCGGTGAGCATCTCCTCCGATTCCCTTCATTTCCCCTTCGATCCATCGTCGTATGTCGTTGTCCCAAGGCCATGGCGGGAGCTCCGGTTTGGCGTACGCGTACGTGTTGCTGTTGCTTGCTGCGTTCATCTGCCGCGCCTGCTGTTGCTGCTGTGCCGCTGCAGTTGCTCGACCTGCTAGTGCCGCTGCTCTCTACTCTCCACGCATCTTGCCGCTCTTGCTGCTTTGCTTTCGGTTGGCCATGGCCAAGGCAATGGCAGTATGGCGTGAGCTATGTGTGCGTGTGTGTGCGAGCCTCATGGTTGGATGTGCCACCACGCCAGCCCAAAATCAATTAGGGGCTAATTAGTACTAACCAACAACCCCATTAATTAGTCACTAACAACAGGGCCCACAACCAGTTAGTTTACTTAAAGGAAAAAAACAATCTGTTAATCAATAGTCTCAGCGACACATGGGTCCCATTGTTCTTTTGACCAGTCAAACCTGCTGACTTGGCAGTCCCAGTCAGTGACGGTGGGACCCCAGCGCCGTCAATGTTGACCCAGTCAACTGCTGACTGGGTCCACATGTCAATCGCTACTGCTGACTGGGCATTTTTATTTCATTTTCGTATTAAATAAATTTTAGAAATTAATTAAAACTTTGAAAATTCGTATAAAATAAACCGTAACTCCGATGAAAATAATTTATATATGAAAGTTGCTCAGAAAAATACAACAAATCTGGATACGCAGCCCGTTCGTCCGCCACGCGTCCCTAGCATAGTGAACCTGCAACATTTCACCTCAAGCTCATCTGTCCGAAAACATGGAACACCGGGGATACATTCCCGGTTGATTTCCCCCCTTCACCTTTATCGTGTAGCCATACGTTAGGTCACTCCCGGCACAACATATTGCCACGTTCTGCTTTGTGATGCTATGTTTGCTTTATATTTACTGTTTCTTCCCCTCTTCTCTTGGTGAACCCGAGACCGATGCGCCCTGTGATCGACTACGTCGGCGATGACCCCTCCTTGCCCGAGCAACCAGGCAAGCCCCCCTTTGATCATCCCGATATCGCCCATTCCATTCTCTCATGCTTGCATTAGATTTTATTCTGTTATTGTTTGCTCCTATTACATTGCATAGCCTGTTTATTGTAACTTGCTATTGTTACCTACACCTTATCCTAAAGCTGCTTAGTATAGGTTGGTTAGAGACCCATCGGTGACCCCCACCTTATCCTTGTTGCCCTGCTTCATCATTGAAGACCGATCAGCGGGATCGAAGACCAGGCCCGACACACATCACTTCCCTTAGTTGCTCGACACTACTAGGTTACTATCGAGTACCGAGGGTGAAACCTCTGACACCTCGATATTAACCTGTAGTATAGTTATCCGGTTGTGGACATCGAGGGTGATTTCCTCTTTAACCACTTCGATCGACTACGTCGTGCAACCCCTCAAGTGTGGACCTCGGGGTGAATCCTCTTATGTTCACCTTGGCGACTACATTGAGTGGAATACACGGGGTGATTCCTCGGGTTTTCCTTGGTGTTTGGACTCACGGTTACTTGGACTTTTACCATTTGTTACTTGGAAAGGCGGGTGCGACCACGAGGGTACCAGCGTGTAATTGCAGTGATGTGGAGCGGGTTGACTGGAGGGTGCCCGAGATAATTACGGGCGTGGCGGGCATTCCTAGCCCTTGCCGCAAGCCCTCGAGGCAGAACAGCGGGTCACATCTTTCGTGAGTCTCTGCTTGTTACCGCGTTCCTAATCCACTACGATTTGGATATTTGATCCGAGGGCCTCGGCACGATAGCACTAACCATCACGTGGGCTAAGTATGGGCGTTCTGCGTCGTATACATCAGCGAAGCTTATTAGGCGTCGGCGTCGGAGCGGCGCGCGGATTGGACTGGAGCGCTGTTAGGCTAGGTGCCTTCCGGCCGCCCTCATAGCGTCAGGAGTTCGGGGAGATGGCCCATGACCCTGGGGGGCATAGGTTTAGTCCGGCGTGCTGGCCTCTCTATTAAGCCTAGGTCGGGTTGCGGCGTATTGTTTGGCGAGGCGGGCATGACCACAGAAAGTGTGTCCGGCGGAGTTAAGCGGCGTGGTGGGTAAGTTGGTGCACCTGCAGTGAAGAAAACATCTATCGATAGCCTGTCCTCTGATAGCGGACACTTGGAGTTGTATCGATCGATACAACTAGAACTGGATACTTGAGATGAGGCATGGATATGAGCAATGGTTTGCGATGAGAATTGGATTGTGATGATAAGCTGGATAGTATGGCTCTGGGATTTCTTTCTCGCGGAGTCGAGAAAGGATCTCTCGGCGAGGTTGATAACACTACTGCTACCTTAAGTTATGTTACTCTACTCCCTCTTGTTTGCTGCAAGATGGTGGTTTCGGAAGATGCTAGTCTTGATAGGACTAGGCCTTCTCTCTATTACGGCATTTCTGCAGTTCAGTCCATGATATGGCCTTTACACATATATCCATGCATATGTAGTGTAGCTCCTTGCTTGCAGTACTTTGGATGAGTACTCACGGTTGCCTTGTTCCCCTTTTCCCTATCTCTACTCGGTTGCTGCTATCGACGATGGAGCCGGGATCGAGCGCCACCGCCTCGGCGACTACTACTCGGGCGCCTACTACTACGTCTTTGCCGCGGCGGCGACCGGGAGTGACCTAGGAGGATCGAGGCGGGAGGCCTGTCCTCTTCGATCTGTATCCCGGTTTGTGCTAGCCATCTTATGGCACCTTGTTTAACTTATGTACGTACTCAGATATTGTTGCTTCCGCTGACTTCGTCTATGATCGAGCACTTGTATTCGAGCCCTCGAGGCCCCTGGCTTGTATTATGATGCTTGTATGACTTATTTTGTTTGTAGAGTTGTGTTGTGATATCTTCCCGTGAGTCCTTGATCTTGATCGTACACATTTGCGTGCATGATTAGTGTACGATTGAATCGAGGGCGCAACACATGATTAGGATCTAATTAAACTGTGGGTTATGGGAAGTAGTTGAGGTAGTACCTATTACCTGTTTTATTTTCAAACCTTTGGGAGTTACTTCTACGTTTGCTTATTATGCCATGCTATGCTACTAGACGTGGATTGAGTGAGTGAATCCATGATAGATGTGAGATTGTTTAATTAATGGTTTACTTAAGGTGGCAACTTAAACACACATCTGGGTGGATTGAGGCACCTGGTTTCCAGGATTTGCCTGTTTTTCTTCGGACCGCCACCCAGGCTCAAAGGGATCATGAGATTATTCATGCTAGAAACTTCCGTGTGCAGCCACATGCTACTATGGGCTCTAGCATAGTTGACTAAGTTGTGCAAACTCTTACAGTGGTAGACTAGCTGATGTAGGGGATGTAGGTTGGTACGGTCTACCCGTTACGTAAGGTGCAAGCGCTTCTGAAAGACTATGTCTCGGTCATCCGTTTCTCAAACACCATGCAGTGCGAGAAATCAAATGGAGGAGATCGAGTCATGTGGGGAAAAGTGCGCAAACCTCTGCAGAGTGTATCAAACTAATCATGGTTAGCCGTGTCCCCGGTTATGGACAACTTGAGTATCTAGTACTTGGATATCATGTGAATCTCAACATGTTACTCTAATTTAATATTGTTGGGTTTTAATGAGGACTTTTAATTGGGATTGAGAATGCTGTCAACCATTCTCAATGTTTAACAACCACCATGATAGTTAAATAAATTTATTCCTTTGCAGTAGGGAAAATTGGCTTTACGCAAAATTGTAACCATAGAGCTTTCCACCAGCCAAATATGCATGTAGTATAGCTTATTCCATTATTATCCTCTATGTGTTACATTGCCAGCATATTCCATGTGCTGACCCGTTTTCGGGCTGCAACGTTTCATGTTGCAGACTTTTCGAACGACGAGTAAGGTGCTTAGGTCGTGGTTCTATACTCGATGATGCCGTTGGAGTTGATGGACTCGCTTATTCTTCCAAGCCTTCATGTTATCGTATTTAGATGGCCTTAAGCCATATTCATTATAATAAGTTCTCTCTTGAGACATTCGATTGTAATAAGTGTGTGATTGCTACTCTGTTATAAATCCTCCGAGTCTTGTGTGGTGTCGGCATTCTTGATCCGGGGATGACACCGAGCACGAGAGATCGATTGTTTGAGGTCCAGTCGCTACAAAGATGGTATCGAGCACACGCCGATGGCTGAGGACACGGCCACTAAGCTAAAGCCCTAGATCACTACTCTTTCTTCTCATTTCGACTCCTCATCTTTTCTATTCTTTAGGATGGCGGATGCAAGGAACAAGTTCACACAACCGGATGAAGACTCACCTTTTGGACATCACTTGAAGGAAGTCACTAGATTCCTGAACATAGGAGTACCAAGCTTCACTGGAACCTTCAACGCCACTTTACCCAAAGAGGAGCGCTGGATGATTCAAGTCTACATTCCAGGAAGGACATTTGCACTAGTCACGGAGCCCATAGAGTTTTCCTTTGATGCACCAACATGGAGCCTAGGAAAGAGCATGGTAGCTCACATCACCATGGGGCGAATTGGAGAAGTTTACCACGAGGATCTCAAGAATACTATCTACCAGATTTGTGGGCGCCGAGATGAACAATGGGAGATGATCAACACCAGGAGGGACAGACCAATCGCAGCTTATATCCAGGAATTAAACCAACACATCCGACACCAGGAGAATCAAATGTGCGCAGATATGGAGAATCTGCAGAAGGCTATGACCAAGATCAAGGAGCTAGAATAAGAACTCAAGGCTACACGTGAAGACTACGTGGAAGAGATCGTCGCTCTAGTGAGACAGAACGGCGACCTAAAGGAGAAGCTTGGAGTATTCATGGGAGGTTCGGCACCCAAAAGAGAAGGGGACGAAACCACTTGCCCGGATAATTATATCATCATCAACGACACCAACTCGGACCCTGACGACAGCGATGATGACTATGTTGATGAAGCTGGAGCAGATATCATGGAATCTTCATCGGAGCAGTTTTTCTAGTTGACCACCATAATAGTAGTAGAATTTCCCCCATTTTAAATTAGTTTTAGTCCAGCACTTTGTAACGATAGTTAGACCGTTGTATGCCTTTGTTTGAATTGATTGGAGTGATATTGTGTGCTTTTGTCTCATGTGCATATGGGTAGTGTTTTCTCACTAGACCTCATTCTATTCTTAACTCTCGTCTTTTCTATAAACCCCTCAGATGCCTCCGAGACGCGACCCAGTTTGTTTTCCGCGGAGATCACTCAGTTGATTCAGCGGCGAATGCCTTGATTCAAACATTGATGCAGAACCAAGGCAACAACAACAACAACAACAACAACAACAACCCACCACCACCACCACCTGTTGACCATTTGACACGTTTCTTAAGGCTGAATCCGCCGGTGTTTTCCAGTAGCACCGAGGCCATAGTAGCAGATGATTGGCTTCGTAAGATAGGGAGGAGTTGACCACTGCGGGATGTCTGAGATGGAGAAAAGGTGAAGTTTGCCGCATCATCAGCTCGAAGGACCATAGCAGCATGGTGGGAGAATTTACAGCCACTTACCCTATAGACACTATCACATGGGATCGGTTTCAGCAAGCTTTCCGCCTGCCCATGTTTGGCGGGAGCTATGGCCATGAAGAAGCGTGAGTTTTGCAACTTCGTCAAGGAGGGCCAGACAGTTGGCGGTGTGTGGATGACTTGATAAGCTAGCACGTTATGCCCCGGATAGCGTTACTACGGATGCAACTAAGCGGAGAAGTTTCTAGAAGGACTGAATGATGAGCTGAGCATGCAATTGATGGTAGCCACTTTCAGTAACTACCAGGAGTTAGTAGATCGTGCTCTTATGATTGAAGGGAAGCAGCAGCAAATAGACAATCACAAGAGGAAGTATGGACAGGGGAAGTACAATTCTGGAGCTCAGCAGAAGCTACGCTTTACCCCAAAGACAGGAGGACAATTTCAGTATACTCATGGAGGAGGTGTGCGCACAATCATAACGGCACCAAGAATGGAAACGGGAACGGAGGAAGCAATGGACAAAACCGCACCAACCCGTCAACACCAACCAAGGTAGACCTGAGCCACATCACTTGTTTTAAGTGCCGTAAGACTGGGCATTATGCAAATGAATGTCCAGAAGCCCAAAATGGTAATGGCAATGGAAGCTCAGGAAAGAAGCCGAAATCCTTTCAACAGGGGACAAGTGAACCACGTTACCGTGGAGGAGGTTGAAGCTCAGCCAGACGCAGTAATAGGTAAGTTTTTGGTTAAGACTTTTACTGCAGTTGTTCTTTTTGATACTGGTGCATCGCATTCATACATATCAAGGGGATTTGTGGATAAGTATAAACTACCAACCCAAGCCCTTAGGTCACCCATGCTAGTAACCTCACCCGGAGCAGAATACATGGCTAGTATATGGTGTGATTGACTGCCATTAAGGATTGGACACTATGTATTTCCCTCGGACCTAATAGTTCTGGAATCGCAAGGATTGGATGTGATATTAGGCATGGATTGGTTATCAAAGTATGGGGGGAACATAGATTGCGCCAGTAAGTTGCTTACCACCCCAGAAGGAAGAAGAATCAAGTATGTATCACGACATGAGCCGAGGAGAGCACAAGTAAATTCCTTATCAGGAGTTGTGCAGGAGGAAGTACCAGTGGCAAGGTATTTTCCGGACGTGTTTCCGGAAGAGTTGCCGAGCATGCCACCGACGAGGACATTGAATTTCTGATTGAACTACTGCTGTGTCTTGGGCGATATCTAAGAGACCGTCACAGGATGCCAGCCCAAGATTTTGAGAAATTAAAGCGAGATCAAGGAGTTGTTGGATAAAGGTTTTATTCGCCCAAGTTCTTCGCCTTGGGGATCGCCAGTACTTCTAGTGGAGAAGAAGGACGGATCATTAAGAATGGTTGTTGATTATCGAGGATTGAACGAAGTGACCATTAAGAACAAATACCCGTTACCTATGATCAACGACTTGTTTGACCAATTGCAAGGAGCTAAGGTACTTTCCAAGATCGATTTGCGATCAGGATATCATCAGTTGAAGATTCGGGAGCAGGATATACCCAAGATGGCTTTTACCACCAGGTACGGGCTGTATGAGTATACCGTTATGTCATTTGGTCTGACTAACGCCCCAGCCTATTTTATGAACATGATGAACAAGGTGTTTATGGAGTTTTTGGATAAGTTCGTCGTGGTATTCATTGACGATATTTTGGTCTACTCAAAGAATGAAGAGGAACATAAGGAGCACTTGCGTTTGGTACTCGAGAAGCTCAGAGAACATCAGTTATATGCCAAGTTCAGCAAGTGTGAGTTTTGGTTGAAGGAAGTTGGATTTCTCGGACATGTTATATCCGGAGAAGGTATAGCAGTAGACCCTACTAAAGTTGCCACTGTGACAAACTGGGAAGCACCAACAACAGTTGGAGAGATCCGGAGTTTCCTTGGACTCGCAGGATACTACCGGAGATTCATTGAGAACTTCTCGAGGATTGCGAAGCCTATGACAGAATTGTTGAAGAAGGATACCAAGTTCATATGGACTGAGGAGTGTGAGACTAGTTTCCAGGAGTTGAAGAAACGTTTGGTTACCTCACTAGTGTTAATTCTGCCAGATCAGACCAAGGATTATGAGGTGTATTGCGACACTTCACGTCGAGGACTTGGAGCAGTACTTATGCAAGAGGGAAGAGTTGTTTCGTATGCTTCACGACAGCTTAAGCCACATGAGTTAAATTATGCTACTCATGATTTGGAGTTAGCAGCCGTAGTGCATGCGTTGAAAACTTGGAGACATTTTCTTATTGGGAACCACTGTCAGGTGTATACGGATCACAAGAGTTTGAAATACATCTTCACGCAGAAGGAGTTAAATCTCAGGCAGAGGAGATGGTTGGAGCTTATTAAAGATTACGATATGAGATTGCATTATCACCCCGGAAAGGCTAACGTTGTAGCAGACGCGTTGAGCCGTAAGAGCCATGTCAACACCCTAATGACCGGAGGTTTACCAAAAGAATTAGCCGAGGAATTACGAGAGCTATGTTTGGAAATAGTTCCGAGAGGCTATGTAGCAGCATTGGAGATTCAATCTACTTTAATGGATAGAATCAGGGAAGCTCAAAAGACAGATAAGGAAGTTGCTTCTATTAAGGAGAAGATGAGCAAGGGAAAAGCTAAGGGATTTCATGAGGATGAGCATGATACCCTATGGTTTGAGGACCGCGTTTACGTGCCAAGTGATCCGGAAGTTGATTTTGCAAGAGGCACATGATTCACCATATTCGATTCACCCGGGAAATACCAAGATGTATTTGGATTTAAAGGAAACTTTCTGGTGGACCGGAATGAAGAAGGATATTGCAGAGTATGTAGCAGTCCGTGATGTATGTCAGAGGGTGAAGGCAGAACATCATAAGCCAGCAGGATTGTTACAGCCATTGCCGATACCCGAATGGAAGTGGGATAAACTAGGCATGGATTTCATCACAGGATTGCCTAGGACTCGTTCAGGCTATGACTCGATTTGGGTTGTAGTCGATCGTTTGACGAAGGTAGCTCACTTCATTCCAGTAAAGACTACCTACAGCAGTGCCAAATTGGCTAAGATATACATGACCAGGATCGTATGTTTACATGGAGTTCTGAGGAGTATCGTATCAAATAGAGGAACCCAATTCACCTCAAAGTTCTGGAAGCAGTTGCACGAAACTTTGGGAACCAGGCTGGAGTTTAGCACAGCTTTTCATCTGCAGACAGATGGATAGACCGAGAGAGTCAATCAGATTTTGGAGGATATGCTTAGAGCTTGTGCCTTGGATTATGGATCTAGCTGGGACGATAACTTGCCTTATGCGGAGTTCTCTTACAACAACAGTTATCAATCCAGTTTGAAAATGGCCCCTTTCGAAGCCTTATACGGAAGGAGGTGCAGGACCCCGTTGTTGTGGGATGAAGTTGGAGACCGCATGTTGTTTGGACCGGATTTGATTAAGGAGTCTGAACGGAAAGTAAAGTTAATTCGCGATAGGCTCAAGGTAGCCCAGTCAAGACAGAAGAGCTATGCGGATTCAAAACGCAAGGATATAGAATACGAAGTCGGAGACAGAGTTTATCTTCGAGTATCTCCGCTTCGAGGAGTTAAGCGTTTTGGAGTTAAAGGGAAGCTAGCGCCCTGATTTCTAGGACCATATCGTGTTTTGGAACGTATGGGAGAAGTGGCCTACAAGTTGGAATTACCCGAGGGATTGTCAGGTGTTCATGATGTGTTCCATGTTTCACAGTTGAAGAAGTGTCACGTAGAGATGGCTGATATACCACTTGAGAGATCTGATTGCACCGAAGCGATTGATTGAATGATGATTTGACCTACGAGGAGAAACCAGTCAGGATTCTCGAGTTTGCCAGTCGAGTCACCCGCAGCAAGGTCATCAAGTTTTGCAAAGTTCAGTGGAGCCACCACAACGAGGAAGAAGCCACCTGGGAGTGAGAGGAAGATCTGCTCAAGACCCACCCTCACCTATTTACTAGCCAACCCGAATCTCGAGGGCGAGATTCATCTTAAGGGGGTTAGGTTTGTAACATCCCAAATTTTCAATTTGGAATGTTATACATAGATCATATTGCATATCATATTTTTATTGCATTGTTGGCTCGATCCTAGAAATTCTACGCAACTCAAGGACCCACGGAGAGAGTTGGGGATTTCGTTATTTTCATATTTGAGTTTTCTCAAATTTTGAAAAAGGGATCATTTGATTTTATTTATTTTATCTTCAATTATTTCTACTATCAAAATATGAGAGAGGGAATAAAATGACTTTCCCGAAATAAAGAAATAATGAAGATTTAATAAAAAAGTCAAATAAGTTTTTATTTTGGAGTTTTTTGCCTTTTTATTTGAATTTTGGAAAAATGCGCGTTTTTCAAAATTGCATTTAGGCCCCAAATAACTGTTCATCTTGTCCGGCATGATTTTAGAAGCCGAGGAAAATTTATTTCGGGATTTTTGGAGTTCGTTTAGTATTTCTTTTTATTTCTTTTTTGAGCGGAATTTAAAAAACGCATAATCGACCTCTGAGCCGTGTCCTTGGGACTCGGCCGAGGTGGCTTTATAAGCCAGCCCACCCGGGCCGAAACCCTAACCCGAAACCGCCCAGCCCCCAAACCCTAGAGCTGCCCCCGCCCGCCATGCCGCCGCCGCCGCCTCCGCCGGATCCGCCGTCGAGGTTCGCCGCCGCCTCGACTTCCGTGCCTTCGGTTTTTTAAAAAAACCGAACGATTTTCGTCGGTTTATTTTTTTAGTTTCGGTTTTTTTTCCGGTTAGGTTAATTAGCGAACATTCGCTCGTTCGTTCGTTTTAACGAACGCGTTCGTCAGATTAGTTTAGTTAACGAACGTTCGTTTGTTAACCTGTTCGTCGTTTTTCTTTTTCTCAGATTTAATCCGCGATTTTTCTGATCGCGATTTCTGATCCGATTTTCGTTTTAGTATAACTTTTCGCTCGTTTATCGGAATCAGGCGATTCAAGCGCCTAGAGTTTTGTCTTGAAACCCTCTTTCCGAATAACCAACTTAAACAAGTTTTTGCTACTGTAAAATTTGACTTAGATCCATATTAGTAAAATGAAGCTGTTTTCTTTCGCCGTTTGACTTTTGTTGCTTCGTTTGATTTGATTCTTTTTGCAAACCGGAGTTCTTAAGTTGAACTATATGGTTATATCTTCTATTTGAGTTTTACCTGTGCATTAGATGAGTACTTAGTGTATGCTTGTTTGTTTGTCTGCGATAGAATACCCGGAGTGCGCCGCCTGTTACTTCGAGTCTCTAGGTTTCGCGGATCATCAGCAAGGCAAGTAACACTTTGATCATATTCCCTTTCATACCCAGTTTTTATGCATTAGATCAATCCTCAAACATTGCATGAGTAGGATCTAATTAAACTGTGGTTTATGGGAAGTAGTTGAGGTAGTACCTATTACCTGTTTTATTTTCAAACCTTTGGGAGTTACTTCTACGTTTGCTTATTATGCCATGCTATGCTAGTAGACGTGGATTGGGTGAGTGAATCCATGACAGATGTGAGATTGTTTAATTAATGGTTTACTTAAGGTGGCAACTTAAACACACATCTGGGTGGATTGAGGCACCTGGTTTCCAGGATTTGCCTGTTTTTCTTCGGACCGCCACCCAGGCTCAAATGGATCATGAGATTACTCATTCTAGAAACTTCCGTGTGCAGCCACATGCTACTGTGGGCTCTAGCATAGTTGACTAAGTCATGCGGACTCTTACAGTGGTAGACTAGCTGATGTAGGGGATGTAGGTTGGTACGGTCTACCCGTTACGTAAGGTGTAAGCGCTTCTGAAAGACTATGTCTCGGTCATCCGTTTCTCAAACACCATGCAGTGCGAGAAATCAAACGGAGGAGATCGAGTCATTTGGGGAAAAGTGCGCAAACCTCTGCAGAGTGTATCAAACTAATCATGGTTAGCCGTGTCCCCGGTTATGGACAACTTGAGTATCTAGTACTTGGATATCATGTGAATCTCAACATGTTACTCTAATTTAATATTGTTGGGTTTTTAATGAGTACTTTTAATTGGGATTGAGAATGCTACCAACCATTCTCAATGTTTAACAACCACCATGATAGTTAAATAAATTTATTCCTTTGCAGTAGGCAAAAATTGGCTTTACGCAAAACTGTAACCATAGAGCTTTCCACCAGCCAAATATGCATGTAGTATAGCTTATTCCATTATTATCCTCTATGTGTTACATTGCCAGCATATTCCATGTGCTGACCCGTTCTCGGGCTGCAACATTTCATGTTGCAGACTTTTCAGACGACGAGTAAGGTGCTTAGGTCGTGGTTCTATACTCAGTGATGCCGTTGGAGTTGATGGACTCGCTTATTCTTCCAAGCCTTCCGCTGTTATCGTATTTAGATGGCCTTAAGTCATATTTATTATAATAAGTTCTCTCTTGAGACATTCGATTGTAATAAGTGTGTGATTGCTACTCTGTTATAAATCCTCCGAGTCTTGTGTGGTGTCGATTATTGATCCGGGGATGACACTGAGCACGTAGATCGGTATTTGAGTTCTGTCGCTCTGATGAAAGGCAAAGGTATTAGGGATGCCCAGTCCCGAAATGAAAAATGAATTTACTTTATGTTGTCAAATAATAAATTCCTTGGAAAGTATTGGTAAGGAAGGCACCCGTGGATACGGTTAGCCATGGAAAGTGAAAGTATGGTGGAAAAAGGAATAAACTTTATTTTCTGTTTGGGAACCACCTATGATATATCTAGCATGGAAAGTATTGGGAACTACTCGATCGTTCTCGTTGACAGGAAAAGCATGCCTCCCGAAATGTTTTTATCTCTATCTTTTTCGCTTTGAGCTCTGGCACCTGTACAAATCCCTACTTCCCTTTGCGAAGGGTCTTTCTTTTACTTTATGCAATTTTTACTTTTTATTTGAGTCTCCATCTTCTCTTATAAAGCACCAACTAAGGGGCGCTATGATCGTACTTAAGCATTGGGTGTAGCTATATGCGAGTGTGTTTCATGAATGGATCAATGATTGAGCATAATGGGCTAGGGATAAATTATTTTAGCGTTGATATTTTGAAAGACATGATTGCTTGTTGATATGCTTGAGTATTTAAGTCCTCATGTCAAAACTAGACTATTGCTTTCAACCATATAAAAGTCCAAATGTCCATACTACAAAGAAAATAATATGTGATGAACATGTTAGGCAGCATTCCACATAAAAAATTCTGTTTTTATCATTTACCTACTCGAGGACGAGCAGGAATTAAGCCTGGGGATGCTGATACGTCTCCAACGTATCTATAATTTTTGATTGTTCCATACTGTTATATTATCATTCTTGGATGTTTTACAATCATTTATATCATTTTTTGGTACTAACCTATTGACATAGTGCTCAGTGCTAGTTGTTGTTTTCTGCATGTTTTTTACATCACAGGAAATCAATATCAAACGGAGTCCAAACGCAGTGAAACTTTTTGTGGATTTTTTGGACCAGAAGACATCCAGTGGGCCAAAGAAGTACCGAAGAGGGAGCCTAGGCGCGCCCTGGTGGGTTGTGCCCACCTCGGTGGCCTCCCGCACCGCCTCTTTAATCTATAAATACCCCCAATATTCCAGAAACCCTAGGGGAGTCGATGAAAATCAATTCCAATCGCCGCAAGTTCGAGAAACACCAGATCCAATCTCGACACCATCACAGAGGGGTTCATCATGCCCATTGGTGCCTCTCCGATGATGCGTGAGTAGTTCTTTGTAAGACCTACGGGTTCGTAGTTAGTAGCTAGATGACTTCCTCTCTCTCTCTCTTTTGATTCTCAATACAATGGTCTCTTGGACATCCATATGGTGTAACTCTTTTTGCAGTGTGTTTGTTGGGATCCGATGAACTTTGAGTTTATGATCAGATCTATATTATTATCCATGAAATTTATTTGAGTCTTCTTTGATCTCTTATATGCATGATTTCTTATAGCCTCGTATTTCTTCTCCGATATTTATTTTTTTGGCCAACCTGATCTATTTATCTTGCAATGGGAAGAGGTGCTTTGTGATGGGTTTGATCTTATGGTGCTTGATCCCAGTGACAGAAGGGGAACCGACACATATGTATCGTTGCAATTAAGGATAACAAGATGGGGTCTATTTCTACATAAATAGATCTTGTCTACATCATGTCATCGTTCTTATTGCATTACTCCGTTTTCCCATGAACTTAATACACTAGATGCATGTTGTATAGCGGTTGATGTGTGGAGTAATAGTAGTAGATGCAGGCAGGAGTCGGTTTACTAATCTTGGACGTGATGCCTATATAATGATCATTGCCTGGATATCGTCATGATTATTTGAATTTCTATCAATTGCCCAACAGTAATTCATTTACCCACCGTTTGCTAGTTTTCTCAAGAGAAGCCACTAGTGAAATCTACGGCCCCCAGGTCTCTTCTTTATTATATTTGCCCTTGCGATCTATTTTTATTTGATTTTATTTTCAAATCTATTAAACTAAAAATACAAAAAATACCTTGCTGCACTTTATTTTATTTGGCGATCCATCTATCAATTTATTACAACTTTCTCACATCATTTGCCAATTTATGGCGCCGTTGCCGGAAAGGGATTGACAACCCCTTTAATACGTCGGGTTGCGAGTATTTTTTATTTGTGTGCAGGTACCGTTCACATAGTGTTGCGTGGTTCTCCTACTGGTTCGATAACCTTGGTCTCATCACTAAGGGAAATACCTACTGTTGCTGTGCTGCATCATCCCTTCCTCTTTGGGGAAATACCGACGTAGTTCTAGCAGACATCAACGGCGTCGGCGAAGGATGACATCGTGAGGGAGAGGCTGGAGGTGGACCTCAACTTAGGATGGAGGCCATGGATGAGGTTGGTGAGGAGCATCGAGTCGTCAATCGACATGGCCACCCTGCGGAGCTTGTCAGCCAAGATCTTGATGTGCATGCAATATTGATCAATGGAGATATCATTCTGGCGAAGGGTGAAAAACTTGCCTTGGAGAAGAACACGACGCTGGAGCTGGTTGTCTAGGAAGAGTGTCACGTCCAATATGCGACCCTATCCAAAAGGAACTCGAAGGTCCCACCAAGGATAGACCCGCATATTGAAACGCTTTTGCAAGGTGGATATCATTACATCAACATTACATAATAGATGGGGATACATGCATAAGGCACAAATGCCACAAGAATACATCAACATCATATACAAGATCAACATCCGACTACGGATGAAACATAAACAGAAACTCAAACAATATCCACCTTGCTATCCCAGGCTGCCGACACGAACCTATCCCGATCGAAGAAGAAGCAGAAGAAGAACTCCAAAACAAGCAACATCGCTCTCGCGTCATGATCATCGCAGACCTGTACACTGGCTGTTGGTGTAGTAATCTGTGAGCCACAAGGACTCAGCAATCCCATTACCATGGGTATCAAGACTAGCAAAGCTTAAAGGGAAAGGAAGGGGTAAAGTGGTGAGGTTGCAGCAGCGACTAAGCATATATGGTGGCTAACATCGCAAATGAGGCGAGAAGAGAAACAAAGGAACGGTCATCAACTAGTAATGATCAAGAAGTGATCCTGAACTCCTACTTACGTCAAACATAACCCGAAACCGTGTTCTCCTCTCGATCAACCCGAAAAGAGACACTCACGAGTTACGCTACGGTTGGTGTATTTTAGAAGAGTTTGCTTCAAGTTTACTACAACCGGATATTAACAAATTCCCATCTGCCACATAACCGCGGGCACGGCTCTCGAAAGTTTATACCACGTAGGGTGTCCCAACAGCCCATGATAAGCTCTCGCGATCAACGAAGGATATTCCTTCTCCCGGGAAGACCTGATCGAGTCTCGGAATCCGGCTACAAGACATTTCGACAAAGAATAAAACAAGACCAGCAAAGCCGCCCGATCATGACAATCCTGATAGGAGCTGCACATATCTCGTTCTCGAGGCAACACGGATGAGACATCCTCTGAGTAAAACCAAACCTCGAGTTTCCCGAGGGGCCCCGCATCTACTCGGTTCGAACCAGCACTTAGAGAAGCACCGGCCGGGGGCTAAATAAAGATGACCCTTGGTGGCGACTCCCAAGGGAAAAGTAGGTGGTGGTGAGGCAAATGGTAAAACCAAGGTTGGGCCTTCTTTGGAGGAGTCTTATTCAAAGCGAACTGTCAAGGGGTCCCATAAATCACCCGACCGCGTTAGGGACGCAAAATCCGGGAACATAATACCGATATGACGGAAACTAGGGCGGCAAGAGTGGAACAAAACACCAGGCATAAGGCTGAGCCTTCCACCCTTTACCAAATATATAGATGCATTAATTCAATAAGATATATTGTGATATCCCAACAAGTAAACATGTTCCAACAAGGAACAACATCTCCATGTTCCAACAAGGAACAAAACTTCATCTTCACCTGCAACTAACAACGCTATAAGAGGGGCTGAGCAAAGCGATAACATAGCCAAACAACGGTTTGCATAGGAAGGGTGCAAAAGGTTAGAGGCTGACATGGCAATTTGGGAGGCTTGAGCAGCAAGTGATAGGTAGCGCAGCATAGCGATAGAACGAAGCAACTAGCATAGCAATGATAGTAGTGAGATCCAGGGTAGCGGTCATCTTGCCTGAAATCCCGCTAGGAAGAAGAACGAGTCCATGAAGAAGGCGAATGGATGAAGCGAACCAAGCGTGAGCGAGCGGATCCTCACGATCATAGCAAGCAGGAACTAACAAGAAGAAGCACACAACATAGTAAACACACCACACATGAACATGACAAGATGCACAAGAAGCATGATGCATGAAA
Source organism: Aegilops longissima (assembly GCA_021605205.1). Lineage (NCBI taxonomy): Eukaryota > Viridiplantae > Streptophyta > Magnoliopsida > Poales > Poaceae > Aegilops > Aegilops longissima. Next base: position 588,532,096 of record CM038678.1, on the reverse strand, counting down.
AATATAGATGAAGCTACTCATGGCAAGAGATGATGCAAACAAGAGCAACACATCAAAGTAAGTTTAAATGAGGCCGGAAACAACATATAACAATTCCGGTAAGTCCTCATATGCAAATTTCGAAATTGATCCAGATCTGAATAAACCTTATGTTCAAGTTGTTAAACAGCAAGTTAAGATGCACCACGATGATCTACACAAAATTCTAGTCAAGTTACATATAAAGTTCATTAGATTCGGAGCTACGGCCTAGAAGATATGAGCAAAACAAGTTAAACATGGCATTGATGCGAAATACATGCAAACATCAAGCAAACACCTCAAAACAAGGATGCAACATGATAATATGAAACTACATGCAAAATTAAGCAAGTTTCATATAGAGCACACTCAAAACGGAGCAACGGTTCAACACATACACATGAAACAAGTCATGACAACAATCTGTCCAAAATAGCAACTAGGCATATTGCAAGCATCAAAACAATACGCTACAACACCTCAATATGACAACAAAAGGCATGGGCGCGATGTACAGGTAAAGCATTACAAAACATGAACACTGAGCTATCTCCAGAAATCACTAGAACATGCTCAAACACACATGGCAAGATTGCAAATAATAACAGTTTCACAGACTTAGCAGAATTCACAGGACATGGCAGAAATAACATCAGGTTAACATGTTTAGAGCTATGAAACAACATGTTACAACAAGCTATCAAGTCAAACTAGAGCATGGCATGAATCTAGTAAAAGCATATAACAAAAGTTCCTTAGTGACCATAAGCCAAAAGGGAACAGAAAATACAGTTGCAAGCATGTGAATATAGCAAAAACATAAACAGATTCAGACTTAGTGCAAAACTGGAGCATGGCATAAACAGATAACAAGTAGGCATGTTGGTGAGCTTGAACCACTCACCACAGAGCAATACATGGCATGGCAAGGCAACAAACAGTAAGAAGACATGGCATAGAATCTATACATGGCAAGAACAACATCATAGCATACACGGGTCAACTACAACAACCTTGGCAAAATTGAATAACATGTAAACAACCTGCCAGGAAACATTTTATAGCAAAAGTAGAGCTCGATTGACTCAAGCTATGGCACTCCATAATTGCAAACAAGGGCATGGATGGATAGAGAATAACCATATGTTAAAAACATCCTTACTGAAGTATCTAAAAATAAGCATGGATCTCTCGGTAGCATCAAGTTTACATGGCATAAAAATATCAGTGAGCAGGGGCTGAAATCAGCAACATCATGAAGCCTAGTTTGCATGCTTGTGCTAGTCACCACAGAGATCACAAAAATACATGGCATACACCCCTATAAAGATGGCATGGCATATTACAAAACACATGTAGGACTCAAGTTCATAGGATGCACACATCAATCATGGCAAAGATGACAAAAGTGCATGTTCTGATAAGAATCTGAAACTAACATCACATAGCCCTCTTCTAACAGCATTTCGGGCATCAAGATGAGCTCAAATGAAAATGCTGCAATGAGATGAAATGATGTACTCGTCGAGGCAAACAATGCGACATATTACACGCGCAAAACGGAGCAATATGCAGAGAGTTATGACATGATGAACATGAGTATGATAGATACACAGACTAGGGACTTAGTGGAATTTATACCCGCGAAAAACGTGGGCGAGGGCGTTAAGGACGAGGGATCCAGGGCGGGCACCGTTTGGTTCGGATCGGTGGATCTCATCGAGCGGACGGATCTGGCGGGAGGAAACTCAATGAGCTCTCCGGATAGCTTCAACATATAGTAAAGAAGAACAAGTCGACCTGACCTCCGACATCAAAATATACTAAGGAGAACAACTCGACTTGACCAACACCAAGAGAAGAGTATCATCTAAAGAAGAGCGAAGAGCAAGCAGATTGAAGATATTACAAGTGTTTCAATACCGGTTGGCCACCCATGATGAACCGTAGCCACAGAGAAATACTATTCTTTCCGGTCTCCATATGTGGCTCACATGCATTTCAAACTAAAGTAGGAACATTTAGCTAACCAATTAAACATCTCGGCTTACTAATATCAGCAATAATATCGATATGAATTTGTACAACTAAGCTTGTTTAGCTGATGGGTGGAGCAGCATATTAATACATAACCACGAGGCTGATTGTGGTCATCATAAAATGGGGAAAACATAAGCATGATCAGTACAAGTTGACCGGTAGTGGGATGGCAGATCCAATGCAAACCGCGAAGGGTAGTTAGAACCGATGTTTGCTTTGAAATAACAACTAAGATTTGGTATGGACAAGAAAGTACGGTCAACAAGTGACAAAGAAATGCAATTATGCTGTCTATATGTCGCGATGCATTTGGAAACTCAAGTGGGACCTTTAGCTAACCAATTAAATGTGTCGGTTAACTAATATCAAGATTATATCACAATCATATTTGAACAACTAAGCTTTCAATTCGAAGTGTTGTGTTGTTTAGCTTGAAGGGTGGAGTAATGCTAGTACGAAAAAAGCACCTACGGAGATCATAGTAGAGTAGATAAAAGGAAAACCCTAAGCATCAAGAGAAAAATCGAAAGTGGAACTAGCTGGACCAAAGGGTATGCATGCTTTTCAAACTAATATAGGAACATTAGGTGACCAATTAAACGTTCTCGCTTTTAGTGATATGAGCATCATATCAGATTCGATTTGAACACGTAAGCTTTGGGTTGAGGTCTTGAGGAGTGCTTAGCATACATGAAGCACCTACGATGATGGTAGTGAATATAAAGGGGGAAACCATAAGCTTTACGAGTATAGTGCCCGTGCCACGGATCTGAAGGTGCAAACCGACAAAGCTACTTCACAACCAATGTTTGCTTTCAACTAGCCACTACGATTTGGTACGACAAGAAAAGTACAATAAACAAATTTATCTATTTTCCGGTGAGATCAATAACTTGCACATATGGAAGAGTACCACCTTCGCGCACTGCAGGCCTAATGCTGACTGTTGGGGTGCTGCGCGGCGATGGTCAGGGGAAGAAGACTTTAGACGGCAGACGTCGGGTCGGGGATATATCCTGTTGCCGTGGACGGCGGTCGAGAGCGGCAATGGCAAGGTGGACGACGACGATGAAGCGAGAGGAGGCGATGAGGATCCTGGTCCAGCAGTGGATGAGAGACGCCCATCTCTTTGCGGACGACGGGTAGGGGTAGCGGCTTCGGGTGGAGGAGGGTATGGACGAGGAGGCTGGTCATAGCAGAGGTTGTCGTGTCACCGATGGTGTATGAATGGGGAAATGGAGGGAGGGGGATTCAAACTTTGGGACGCTTCTCCAAATGGGGAAAGTTATGAACTTATCCCTGCTTAAAATATCGACATCGCGCCGGTTTGGGATAGGACGGTAATCTCGCATCTCCAAATATTTGCCGAACTATTTCTAAGCAGGAGAGGGTGTCACCCACGGTTGGCGCTTCACGTGTATGAACGGGTTGACAGTAGGGCGGTTGTGTCACGTCTGATGGAAGTTACACATCTGCCCCTTTTAAAATATTAGCCAACATTTCGACGAGGAGAGTTTGTTTGACGCCCACCGTATGAATGGGGAAATGGAGGAAGAGACACATGTCTTTCGGACGAGCTTGAATCAAATGTGTTTTGGCTTCCACGCTTACGCCCACCGTCTCGAATGGGCTCAGAGGTCAGTCAGGTCACGTTGAAGTTACTAGTTCACCCCTATCGACAGCAAAGGTAAATCCGGATAAGGATGTCAAGTGTCGGGTAGACAGTAATTTCCATCTCGCAAACACTTGCTTCGGGCAGCCCACAAATTATAGTGTGTTTTTAGCCTGCTCAAAACTTGGGAGAATTAGCATTCACGCTTTCCGGGACCCGCAAACTAAATTCAAATCCAGTTTGTATTCGACATTTAATATCCACAGATAATTATACGCTTTGTTATTTATTTCTTCAAACCACAACAAAGATTTATTCCACCTTTATATATGATTATGATTTAGAAATGCCGTGATCTTCTAATTCAGTAGGTTGGATACACTCTGATTCAAACAGTTATTTCATCCAATACAATATGCTCACACGAAAAACAGTTCACCTTATGTCAATCATACAAGTACTGAGGATTACCTCGCCTAAAAAAATTGGATCATTACAACACATGGATGACATGGAATTCCGGACAACATAGGGGGTCTTGCAACATAATCCATTCAGAGACATGACACAACATGCAAGTACAATAATCTAATGACAATTTAAACTGTATCTAAAGAAGAACCGGATTACCTTTGGGCTTCGAGATAGCGTAAAACAGCAGGACCTCCTCCGCCTTCAAATGCAACATTCTTACTTCCTCCATTCTTGTTGTTTGTAATGCGTGCCGCTAATTCCGTAATCCAGCCTCAAGATAAAGATTACCTCATTCATGGCAGCCACACCATCTCTTTCGCTCTAGTAGAGCCTCAAGCACTATAATATATGTGCTCGCATCGCTCTCCGACGGTGTTGCTCTCGAATCGCTACCATCCGTAACATGGATGGCGACCGCTTCCACAAATAGATTCGGGTTGTACATTGTGTCCTAGTGTGAACGGCATCCTCGAAGGTTTCCACCGGACAGTAAGAGATAGTTATCGATGATCAGTGCAAGTAAGCTTATGGTAAACGATCGACTAATTATTGCCGAGCATGGCAAACTATATTTAAATGGTTTAGCAACATCACCGAAAAGAAATTAAAATGGTAAGATGAAAGTTGAAAGGGAGTGTACAACCGCCATATTTAAGTTGCCAAGGCATCTAAGCAGCTTGAAATAATCGAGAAAGCACTTAACAAAGGTGGCCTCATATAAACTAATAAGACAGCTTGTGATGAAGTTGAGAGGAAAAGTTAAGGACTCAAATGAAATAGGCATGCATTTCTTTATGATAGTACAGCAGTAATCGCCGACATATTGGCCAACTCTGTATAACGTAACAACAAACAAGCATTCAATCAAGCAATACAGCAAAGGCATAACCTAACTATTTGTAATTCGTAGGATTACACGCTGAGGGCACAAGCCAAGAAAGCAGCCCACTCATTACATTTAACATGTACTAAAACACACCGGCTTACCATATGTTGTCGTGAAGCCTAGTCATTGCTGTTCTTTGAAGATATCGCTCAAGATCCCGTGGTTGCAAATCTAGTTGTTGTAGTTTATTCGCACCATCTATTTAGGTAAAATTAATTTTAATCGCATGCATCGTCCGAATTGATCATCAATGGTTCATCTAAACTAATGAAAGATGGTGTGCATACACGACAATATATCTCCGCTTCTCTATTTTTATGTTGTTCGAGGTGCCAGACCAAAAGAACAAATATTTTGCTTGATGGGGTTGGCAGCTCCATAATTAATAGAAGCATCAAATTAGTCATGCAACTTGGGAAGATCAAGAACACACAAACAAGTAATGAACAGAGGCTCGGAGCAGTGATGTAATAGCTAGCATCAAAAATGTAGGGTAAAACTAAAAAGCAGCGGAACCACATGCTAGTTTGCATGTGTAACTAACATAGAGAACATTAAGAAGTCGATGGAACCAACAGTGGCATCGAACAAAACTAAAGCATATTAACTATATGTGCACCGGTATGTAATTTAACACATGTAACATGTTCACGCGCTGTAAGTATGGCCCCACAAAAAGCGTAATAACGCCTCATGAAAAACTGAATGATGCCTCAAGAAATTCAAAGGTGCGGTGCTTATGCTAGAAAGTGAACGAGCGCCCGCCTTGGATAATAGTACCGATTCTTGCGGCGATGGGTATCGTTGTCATACTTGATAGCTAAGGATCGCCGATGGTGCTCGTGTTGCGGTTGAGTTTGGTTGCCGTCGCTGTCACGAAGCCGCCCGGCTACGGCTATGTACACGACATACAAGAAAGCTCATCCGTGGTAAGTGAAAGCTGATAAAGAGAAACCAAAGGAGTACAAATCGAATAACTCGATGAGGCTGCGGCCAGAAAGGTGGCCGTGGAGTTGAATATGGCGTCTGTGGGAGGGTCCGGCAAAGGGACGAAGGCTTCGCGGGCGCTTGTATAGTGCTTTCGGTGAGGCGGATCTGCTATGCTTGGACGAGGGCTTGTATGAAGGGCCAGCCAAGGCGGACGAGGGAGTCCGGAAGGGCCTACGCTGGTGGAGGGCGCCGTTACAGATCCGCGGTGGACCATGATGGCGCAAGGAGATCTCGAGCGGTGGATGCTTCGGCCGCTGAAGCGTGAAGTGGTGAGTTGCTGGGGGTTCCAAGGTGCGGAAGGTAGATCCTGGGTGTGAGGTCCACCGCAGCGGAGGACTAGATTCGGCTTGCCGTGGTTAGGGGTCGGGAGGAAGGAGGGCTCGGGAAGAATGTTGGGGCAAAGAGGGAAAACAATGGAGTTACCAAAGCAGCCCTTTCCGCTCATGTGGCAGGTAAAACAGGAATATCGCAGGCTAAACTTCCGCCGTGATATTTCATGAGCGGAAGTTTGAAAGCTTTTACGCCTAAAATTATAAGTATTCTGCTTCTGCATCACGACTATGATATCATGGTCGATAATTTGTTTGTTTTGCACGCAAAAAAATGTGCAAGTTTTGAAAATCAATGTCTCCAACTCAAAACTTAGATTGTCCATTCAATTCAAATATGGATCATTGAGCTACTACAAGCAAATACCATCATGTCCAATTCAAATGAAATTCCAAATGTGTTTATCCTAAATATGATGACAAAAGCAAAAATGTGTATGTGTATGAATAAAGTGGATGATTATAAAGTTTGAACATGCCCGTATGTGTATATCTCTAGGTTTGATATATGAATTTGAAATCACGAATCCCGCTTAAAAAATGTACCTCCGCTTAAATGAATTACAAAGCTAATGATGGAGTCAATTCCAAAATTCCAATCTTAGGTTTGTAATTCTGTACATCAAGGTATATCACGCATGTTCAAAAGTATCGTTATCTCATAGTACAAACTGTGAAACAAATGGATCAACCATGAGTGCACAATATCTCAATTACGCTTAAAGTCCTCAAATATAGACACCTCACTTTATCTCAAGTCAACCCCCCCCACACACACACACACACACACACACACACACACACATAGAGAAGTCATTCTCTCCCCAAACACCAACACACGAGCACATTAACACCCTCTCTCTTGTAAAGTCCGACCCCAACATAGGTCTCTAACACTTTGTCTCTCTGCATGCACACATCTCTTCCTCACTCTCTAGGTTTCCGCCATCTCTCTTACCCAAGCACACACTATGTAGAGTGTATATTTCCATACACACAAAACGCGCCCCAAACGCCTATCTCCCTAGTTATGTGGTTCTCGCACTCACCTCACACACACCACCCCACGCAAACAAGCACACTTTGTCTCCTTGTGCACCACTCTCCTTTCTATCTCTCCCACATGCGACCCCAGCTCCTTCCCTGCATACATATATGTCGTGACTTGCATAGCTCCCTAATGTATAATCGCTCGATTTCGCACATTGTTCTCTACACCATCTATTCTAGATCTCTCATGAAGTCCCTATCACACACACGATGACTCGCTTCTTTGCGCCTGCTCATAGGCCAACTGACAACATCAACATTGTCTCCCTATCTATACGCCCATTTATGGACACAAACGACCTCTCTCTCTCTCTCTCTCTCTCTAGCTCTCTCTCTTTCTCTCACACCCCTCTCCCACACACACACTGATGTCTCTTCCAAATAGTCCGCTTCCCCAGCCCACACCTGCATATCCCGCTACTACACATGTCACACCATTCCCTTCCCTTATACTAGGTTTACATCAGTGGTCTCTACTCCACGCACACTCTCTCCTCTCACACACAAACGCTGCTGCACAAACACACAAACACGCACAAACACCCATTTATCTGGATCCTCATCTCTCCCATGTCCGCATGTGTATCTCACACACTCACTCTCTAATTATGTATATGTGTCTCCACGTTACACAACACAAAGCCCCATGTACATGTCTCTCTCCTCCACACACATAGACACAAAGAATCATATCATTGCCTCAATCTCTAACATATCACACACGACACTGTCTCTCTCTCTCTCTCGCAAACACGCCATCAAGGGTTTCCTGAATAACTTACCGCCTATTCATCAACACATGGCAAGACGTATGTAACACGAGACGAAAAAGAATAAATCTACACGTGCTTAGACCACCTAGTATGACTACTAGGACTAGAGCAAGCCAAAAGCTGCCATTGCCACCCCCTCCTTGTCGGCGACGGAAAATCTTTGTTTTACAAACAGAAGTCATTGTGCTAAGGCCCCACATGCCGAGGCGTTGAATAGAATGTAGATGCTAGTTTACTAAGCAAGTATCGATAACACGCTTGTATCTCCATACTTCTTTTCTTATAAAAAACCGAGGTGGTGATGATGGTACGTGCCATCTTGAATATAGACCGTCCGATCTATATCCTGACGGATGGAAATTAAACTAAAAGATACCCGCACCTCTCCACATTTGCGCACAAGGCCTTCCTCGCTCATCCCTATCTCCAACAAACCTCATTGTTGAGCAATTAAGAAAGGAAGCCTCTGAACAATCGCTCGTGGCCGCCGGCTGCCAATCCCCATGCCGCCTCATCCACCACCACCAACCACCACCACACCCCACTCCTTCACCTTATCTCATATTTCTAGATATCATTAGTTTTACACATGGGATTACTCCCAAGGGTCAATCACAACAAGTGTTTTATAAAAAATGCATCTTGATGTTCCAAATGCATGTATCTTGCTAGTACTCCTACACAAGACTAAGTTGGTGATGGGTGTTCATCCGTCGCTTCTAACCATTAGATCTACATCTAACGATTGTGAGGTAAGTTGTTGCCTTTTCTCACCAACATCCCACTTGTCTACCAATTTGCGTAAAACCCATAATTAGTATCTTAAACCAACCACATCCCTCCCCGACCACACCAAAGCAGCCCAAGGAATATATTCTAATTGAAACATATGTATATCAAAATTAGAGTGTTTTGTACCAAGTTTGTGAATAAGTATTATTCTAATTATGATTCTCGTAACGGACATGAACATTGCTAGTATTTCTAACCATGCATTTTTCCTAGTATTCCATAGTTTCGAGTTTTCCATCAAGATATTAGTCACTCATGGTTGATATTTACTTTCAATCATGCATACATATGCACTATGTAACTAGCCTTGCTTATTGGCTTCCAAAGCTTAACTTTCACTCCTACTTACAATATTTAGAGTATTTAAAAAACTACCACTTTACCAGCCCTAGGAAGAATCTATTGTACAAAAATAGCAAAAACATACCCAAAATTTCTTAATCCACGCCAAAAACTACTACCTAGTACCCTACCGATTAGGTTCGCTTAAACCCATTTATGATGTGGTTGGCCCACACGTCCGCGGCCGACGAGGCAGCTTAAACCAACACATTTTGTTTGACTTGACACGAGGGACCCACATGTGACCTTCTATCCTGTTATTCCTCAAATCATTATTTTCCAACATTATTTCAAACAAGATCGCTGATGTTCGCGGGGCGCCGTGATGAGCGAAGTTGGCCGCCGCTCGCCGACGGGCGGACGCCGCTACTGGCCTCCGCACGGGTTGGCATGCGCCCGAAGCGTGACTCATGAGCGAAGCAGCCGCCGCTGGCCTTCGCCGAGCCAGATGGTTGGTCTCGAAGGCTGCGCTGCTGGAAGCAAGCCCCGCTGCCGCGCTAATCTAGCTAGCAAACCTTGCGCATAAGCAGCTGGACGGAGCTATCTTTGCTATTAGGTCATGAAGGCCGGACGAGTGGCATCCGGCTGCCGCAACATGGCCTGACCGCCGGGCGGTTTTGACTCGGCCGGCAAGTGTAGCTGCGCCCCATGGCCGAGGATGACTAGGTGGACGGCCGGAGGTAGGAGGTCACTCGAGGATTTTTGTTGGTAAGAGCATGTACAATGGTTGATAAGGTAGTCTTATCTTAAGTCTGCCACGATGCAAGTGGTAGTAGTTTTTGGCATTTTAGTGGTTTCTTGCATTATTGGGGTTTCTTGTAAGGAACAATGTAATGCATTACTAGCAACAAAAGGCAATTCTAGGTTGCGCTGTACTCCAACGAGTACTACTAGTGGTCGCGAGTGTATACCTGCTTTGTGGGTTCGATCCCGCCGAACGCACGGCGGCCTTTTTTAAATAGTACTACACTTCACGCGAGCCATTTTACACGGTAGTTTGAGTTTTGAAGTCGAACGGACGCATCCCACAACTGGGTGCACCGGACAGCCTAGCCACGTGAACGGTTTTCCTTCCCAAGATCCCGTGGCTCGCGTGTCGCCTAGCCGCACTCGCCAGCTTCCTCATCAGCTAGTAGCATATTTAAACTAGCGCCCCACTAAGCCCGAGGAGCCGGAAAGCCCGGCGGGGCATTGGGAATCGTGCATGGTCTGCACGAAGTGCTCTACTACTACTCAGAGCTTGTATGCTGCACGCATGGACTTCACCCATTATTGGCTCTACTATAAAAGAAATTCCTCTTGACGTGTTTTTTAAACGGAGGCAAAAGCTTTGCTTCATCTCATTCATAAAGAAGGAACTACTAACAAAGTTTGACGAGATCCATTACACCTCCACAAATGGAAGCGAAAGCCTAGTCTCATCAGACAAATAACTCAAATGTTCACTGCAAGAATCGGCCGACAAATGCTGCTAGTGTGTGCGTGAGAGGAGCGGTTGAGTAGGCCAGCTACTCCTACGTGAGAGGAGCGGCTGAATATAGCACCAGAGTACCCACTAGGCCACTACGCAGTGTACTTCCCCGCATTGATAGTACAACGATGGTTCTAGAGAACAAGAGTACCTCCACTTCCAACCGTAGCTCCTTGGCCCCGAGATTCAAGAGTTCAAAACTGAGCACTATACTAGACTAGACTAGAAGTACAGACATCGCACTACTAGTTGAGAAAAGTTATAACACCTTGATGATTAATGAACAAAACACCCTGCCATCATAACCCCACGTTGATTCGAACTCGCCTGCAATTTCAAAACAAGAGCAAACCCAAAATCTTAAACCAAACTAAAATGTTCGGGGTTGTCTAAAATAGAAACCTAATTGTGGGTGCACAATTGTAAAATGTTTCAATAACTAAACCAAATGGTAAAAGAGAAAATAATAGAAAGAAGAGAAGAAGAAAAGAGGAACTGCCCATCAGGCTAGCCCTTCCCCCCCTTGGCCCCAGCCCCCTCACACCCCTGCCCACTCTCCCCCTGGCCGCCCAACTGCGCCACCTTAACCTCACCTCTCTGCCGAACTCCTAGCGCCCACTGCCGCCCCCCACGGCCAGCCCCTCCCCGGTCCACTTTCTTCCTCGCCCCGATCCCGATCAAAGTAGATCCCAAGACTGTCAGCTGGCGGGCCACGCCCCCAACCGGCCTCCTCCTCCTCTACACCGCCACCGTCCCTCCTCTCCTTTCGCCCCACGCCAAGGCCACGACCTGACCTCGCCACCGACGCCTCGATGACGACGCAGACGCTTCCCGCCTCGCCTCCGCCGGACCATCACCTCCACCGCTTCCCTAGACCCGCCAAGACTTCGTGAGTCGCCTCTGTGGTTCCTCTTCAACTGCTACGCCGAGGCCTGCTCACCGCCGCCCATGCCACGCCTGACCCTCCTGCCTTCTCGCCGAAAGGGCGACCTTTGGTTCTTCCTGACGACGCTCACCACCCGAACGCCATCGTCACGGCCGCTTCGCACTTCGCCACCAAAACTCGCCCTTCCGACGACTCCGCTTACACGCCAGCGGCTGCCGATTCACCTCACCACGGTTCAAGACGGCGTTTCGCCATTACCTCGAGACGCTTCGGCTGCCGCCGCCGGCCACCGCCTGTCAGCCGCTGGCGCCGCTATGCCTGCCACTGGCTGTGGAAGCCGCGTTCGTCATTGCCGTGCCTCGCCTCGTTTGGCGCAAACGGCACAAACCGCGCTTCGCCCGACGGCTCCGCACGGCATCGCCAAGACGCCAAGATGTCTGGTCCCCTCTTCGCTCATGACATGGGGCCCAATTTCACCCGTAACGGTTTTTATTAAAACAGGGAATAAAATTAAATGAAATTAATTAAGTAATTAATTAACACCACCATCAGTAATTAATTATTCAAGTAATTAATTAATCTAATTAATTTTATTAATTAACCCTAATCACTAATTAACTAATTAACTAATGTTAATTAACTCGATTAGGTTAATTAGATATTAGAGAATGACATGCGACCCACCCGTCAGGTTGACCTTACCAACCCCGTTGACTGGCCGATGTCGCGATGACATCATGCCGATGTCATAAATGCATTTTCAAATTAATTAAACAATTAATTAAATTCCGTAAATTAATAAAATCTTTTAAAATCATATCTTTTAATCCGTAATCCAGATTAAAATATTTTCAACATGAAAGTTGTCAATCGACGAGACGAATCCGATACGCACCGTTTCGGTTCCACCACACACCCCTAACCTATCGAACCTGCAAACTTCTTTCCTTCAGCTCATTTGTTCGACAGACGTCCGACCGGAAAACTTCCTTGATGTTTTCCCCAACCAAGACTTCTATACCACGTTAGGGCACGCCTAGCATTGCTTTGGCATGTCATGCATCGATATGCATCTGCTTACTTTGTATTCATTGTTTTTCCCTCTTCCTCCAGAGACTACGAGACCGACGCTGTACCGCCGCTCGACCACGGTGTTGACGATTCTCTCGCTGCAGCAACCTGTGCAAGCCCCCCTTGATCACCAGATATCGCTTACTCTTCTCTATACCGCTTGCATTAGAGTAGTATAGCATGTTATCGCTGACACTCTATACCGCTGCATAGCTCGCCTGTAACTTCGTTGTTACCTACCGCAATCCTATATGCTTAGTAGGATGCTAGTACTTTCATCTGTGGCCCTCATTTTCGTCTGCCCGCTGCGTTATATTATCGGTCGTGATCACTGGAGTGATCACGGTATATACTATATACTTATACATGATACATGTGAGACTAAAGTCGGTCGGCCGATGGAGCACCCGCGAGTGGATCTTTGTATGAGCGACAGGCAGGTTGAGACCGCTTAGGAGAGAGGTGGGCTCGCCCGTTTTGCTCATACATTTAACACGCTTAACGAGGTCTTGGTATTTGATCTGAGTTGGCACGAAGCTTATACGCACTACTCTTCCGCTTTGATACCCGCGAGCCTGTTATTGATACAATGCGGAATGGGCTTTTGCGACATCACGCTCCTCCTCTAGGGCATCTAAGCTGTCCTGCCGATCGAACTCGACCTCTCTCTCTTCGTACATGCACACTCGAGGTGAGTCATGAATAATGTCGCAGGGTAGTACTGGCTCTGCGCCGTACACCATGAAAAAAGGTGTGTATCCGATAGTGCGCCATAAAGGTTCATATCACAAGGGGCAATATAAAGTGACACTCTTTCACATTAAGATGTTGTGCATCTAACCCTGAAAGCGCATGGCAACCTCTGCTTCCCTCTGCGAAGGGCCTATCTTTTATTATTATCTTCTACCTTATGCAAGAGTCATGGTGATCTTCACCTTCCTTTCTACATTTTATCCTTTGGCAAGCATGTGGTGTTGAAAGATCCCATATATATATATATATATATCTAATTGGATGTAAGTTAGCATGAGCTATTATTGTTGACATTACCCTTGAGTTAAAAGGTTGGGAGGCGAAACTATAAGCCCCTTTCTTTCTCTGTGTCCGATTAAAACTCCATAACCACAAGTATTGCGTGAGTGTTAGCAATTGTGAAAGACTAAATGATAGTTGAGTATGTGGAGTTTGCTAAATCAAAGCTCTGACATAGACTCTTCCTGAAAATAAGATGAATTGCAATTGTTTGATGAGTGAGAATATGGTTTGTTAGTTTTCAAGAAAGTTTATGATCTATACTTTAACATGTGATTGGCTTGTTACTTTATCATGAGAAATTTTATGAGATGAGCTACTGTTATGACATGTAATGATGCTAGAAAAAGTGATTGGAATTATCATTGATCAAACTTATGCACTTGCTAGCATTCGCACTTCATAAATTATTTCTTTTATCATTTACCTACTCGAGGACGAGCAAGAATTAAGCTTGGGGATGCTGATACGTCTCCAACATATCTATAATTTATGAAGTATTCATGCTATTATATTATCCTTCTAGGATGTTTTACATGCATTTATCACTACAAAAAAAATACACTTCCGTGATGATACGTGTTTGTCACAAGAGGTCGCTTTTTGTCATGCATGTACATCCATGACAAATTTATGATGTAATCAAGATAGTCATACCTCGTGCATCGTGAGAAGTGTTCCATGACATTACCAAAATTATCATCACGAAGTGTCCACTTCCATGACGATAAATCGCGTCACGTATGCGTTTCGCCAAGGGTGACCGACACGCGGCATCCACCGTAACGGAACGCCGCTAAGCTTATCGGGTCGGGTTTTGATCCGATAACCTGCTAACAGCCCCGACCAATGGGGATTTTCCACGTAAAATCATCATTGGCTGGAGGAAACACGGTTTGGCTCACCGCTGGGACAGATGTCATCCACTCATTGGATGAAGGCGCTTATGATACGCCGACAGTGGCACGCCCAACAGAGGCCCATTCTCGTGAAAAGGCCGCCCATTTGACTTGGTCAAAAGGTGGCGGGCCGCCCATGTAAAGCCTATTAACGCCTATTCGCATATAGCCCATTTACAGCCCGCTAACCCAAGGCCCGCTATACCCTATCCGATTAGGACCAAGAGCGCCATCCGGCCACCCAATATGATTCCAGCCCGCTTCACTTCGCCCATGTATGGCCCATGACATCTTTCGCCCATATGAGGCCCTATGTAACTTTGGCCTATTAACGCCCGTGTGAAACTGCCCGTAATGAACAAAGGTATTACTTTACACCCATTAATGGCCTGTGGTGAAACCGCCCGTAATGAACAATGTATCACTTTATACCCATTAAGGCCCGTTATTCCGCTAATGCTTCCAGCCCATGTTATCTTTTCGCTTTCTCGAGCCCATTTATTCTGGGCTCATTTCAAAGATTCGCTTACTTACGGCCCACATCGCTATTTTTCGCTTATGGGCCAAATTCAGCCCATGGTTACAGCCGCCCATTTGTGGTCCGTTAACACTGCTAATTTTATATAGCCATGAACACGGCCTATTAACGATGGCCCGTTATGGTCGGCCCATGAACGAACGATTCCAACTCTAGCCCGCTTACGCCATAATGCGGCCTGTTATTGGCCCATGTTTGGCCAATCGATCATACTGCCCATATAAGGCCCATTGATGATACGGCCCGTAGAAGGCCCATTGTTTCTACGGCCCATAGAAGGCCCATTGTTTCTATGGCCCATAGAAGGCCCATCGCTTTACGCCCGTAGGAGGCCCAAAGGTCACTACAAAGAATATTAGCCCATGGTTATTGTGGCCTAGTTTTAAAAATAGGTTATTGCAGCCACTAGCAAACCGCGAAAAAGAACTGCAATGACTACAAGCAAACAAATAAACAAGACAACAAGGAAATAAATAAGCAAGCAACTTACGCTTAGGCTATCACGGCTATCACACATATTACATCCACTGGCATCAAAGTTCGCCACCAGGCAAATAAACGCTACCGACAAAAGAATATACAAAATGAGAGCACTTCGTAAGGCACTAGGCCCGCCAGTGTCGGCCCCAAACAAATCAAGAAGCTGAGTAGACCTCGCCAGTCAACGATAGATGCATCAACACTAGATTTAAGGCATGATGGTGCGCGACGGCAGTCCTCTAACATCTTCATTGCATCTTTGACTTCAAGTCGAGCTGAGCTGAAGCAAGCCTTTCCGCTTTAAGTTGAGACCAAGAAGTCAAACTGATTGAGGCAGCGATCGCACAGAGGTTGTCTCACACCTGCCGTGAGTAGCTTCAACTCATCGTCTTCATCAAGACAGACCTTGGGGTCATCTCGCTGTCCTCAAGATGGTTTGCCTCACTATCTTCCCTAAAGTTCTGCTCGGCGAAGAGATACGACTCAAAGAGAAACAAGGAGACACATAACAGGTTTCACAATTATATAAGCAAATAAATGGATCTGTTTCAAGATAAGGAACATGTTTTTACAACTACAATTTGAAACGGTAGTTGTTGCAAACATCCAATCGATGTAAACAGCAAAGCAAACAACAAAGGAGGCAATGATGCCTATCCAAATCTATACTAGAACAAAGTTTGAAGGCTTGAGAAGGATGAACTTACATTACATGTTAACACGGGCTGACAAAGCCCTTCTCCATGTTGATGGAAGGATAATTCAATAAATTCCCAAAGAAAATTCTTTATAAGCGCTTGCCATTATTCTACATTTTGCAAAGAGTAAATATAGATCAAATAATATTGGAAGAAACAGAGGATAATGAAGCTCAAAAGTGCATCGATGATACATAATCAAATAGCAATTAATTAAGTACAGTTACAAGGCAAAAGGGAGAGAGGTACCGACAAGAGCAATGCAGAGCCCATTATTGTTTTGAGATCGTATGATCCTTTGAGCAAGGAGATTCATCTGAAATTAGTTTTCATACAAGAGAGAAGGTAAGGCACAAGCAGAAATTTAGGAGTTCAAATTTTGAATTGATATCATAGATGACTGATTCGCTGGGCTCCTAGCAGCTCTAATAGGGTTTGGCCACCGGAGTAGGGGTAAAGTGTGGTACAATTGGGCCTGTGTTTTCTGTGGCTGCTGATCTATCTGATTTAACAGTATCACTACCTTTTCCAAATACCTAGTTTGTACTCCTTGAGGATCTGCACTCACCCTCTTCCTTTTGGACATCTATCACTAAAGAACAACATTTGATCGAAAACATAGTGTGACGACACATGGAATAGGTACGTAAAATGGATAGTTATGGCATATACTCATATGATGCTTAAACTAAGCAGATGGTGTAACAAAGTAGAAGAAATGCAAGAGGTCGATGCAAAATATGTGCGACCAATACAACTTTGCAAAGTTAGAGCAAGCACCTTGATGGGTGAATAAGATAGGCCATCCTCCACCATGCCAAGTTTGTTAGCCAAAGGATCGCTCCGCAATATTCCTCTCGGCGCCCATTCTCATATTCATTTTGATAATGTTCAATATCCGACATGCATGAAAACATAAAAACAAGTGAGATTTTCTTTGTAATGCGTAGTGATTCTAATCCAATATCGCCTCCCCGAAACCCCTTTGTGCTATCTCTGCAATTTTTTAAAAGATGCCATGCATGCTGTAATTTGTTGTGTGCATTAATATAATGTGGCCTACTACTCAAAATATGAGAGCTCCGTAAGTGATGACACTGCAGATGATAGCTTCAACATATAGTAAAGAAGAACAAGTCGACCGACCGACAGATTCAAAATATACTAAGGAGAACAACTCGACTTGACCAAATGATCGCAAGAGAAGAGTATCATCTTAAAGAAGAGCGAAGAGCAAGCAGATTGAAGATATTACAAGTGTTTCAATACAATGTCGGTTGGCCACCCATGATGAACCGTAGCATACAGAGAAATACTATTCTTTCCGGCTCTCCATATGTGGCTCACATGCATTTCAAACTAAAGTAGGAACATTTAGCTAACCAATTAAACATCTCTCGCTTTTACTAATATCAGCAATAATATCAGATATGAATTTGTACAACTAAGCTTGTTTAGCTCGATGGGTGGAGCAAAGGTTAATACACCTAACCACGAGGCTGATTGTGGTCATCATAAAATGGGGAAAACATAAGCATGATCAGTACAAGTTGACCGTGGTAGTGGGATGGCAGATCTGAAGTCGCAAACCGCGCAAAGGGTAGTTAGCAACCGATGTTTGCTTTGAAATAACAACTAAGATTTGGTATGGACAAGAAAGTACGGTCAACAAGTGACAAAGAAATGCAATTATGTCTGTCTCTATATGTCGCGATGCATTTGGAAACTCAAGTGGGACCTTTAGCTAACCAATTAAATGTGTCGGTTAACTAATATCAAGATTATATCACAATCATATTTGAACAACTAAGCTTTCGAATTCTGAGTGTTGTGTTGTTTAGCTTGAAGGGTGGAGTAATGCTAGTACGACAAAAAGCACCTACGGAGATCATAGTAGAGTAGATAAAAGGGGAAAACCCTAAGCATCAAGAGAAAAATCGGAAAGTGGAACTAGCTGGACCAAGGGTGGCGCATGCTTTTCAAACTAATATAGGAACATTAGGTGACCAATTAAACGTTCTCGCTGCTTTAGTGATATGAGCATCATATCAGATTCGATTTGAACACGTAAGCTTTGGGTTGAGGTCTTGAGGAGCAGTGCTAGCACGACATGAAGCACCTACGATGATGGTAGTGAATATAAAGGGGGAAACCATAAGCTTTACGAGTATAGTGCCCGTGCCATGGCGGATCTCAAGGTGCAAACCGACAAAGCTACTTCACAACCAATGTTTGCTTTCAACTAGCCACTACGATTTGGTACGGACAAGAAAAGTACAATAAACAAATTACGATCTATTTTCCGGTGAGATCAATAACTTAAGCACATATGGAAGAGTACCACCTCTCTTGCGACGCCGTAGGCCTATGCCGATACGTTGAGGGTGTCAAGGTGCGATGGCTGTCGGCAGCCGGGAAGAAGACTTTAGACGGCAGACGGCCGGGTCGGGGATATATCCTGTTGCCGTGGACGAGGCGGTCGAGGAGCGGCAATGGCAAGGTGGACGATTTACGCCGATGAAGCGAGAGGAGGCGATGAAAGGATCCTGGTCCAGCAGGATGGATGAGAGACGCCCATCTCTTGCAAAGTGGGACGACGGGTAGGGGTAGCGCTTCGCAAGGTGGAGGATGGGGTATGGACGGAGGAGGCTGGTCAGAGGCGTGAGGTTGTCGTGTCACCGATGGTGTATGAATGGGGAAATGGAGGGAGGGGGATCTCAAACTTTGGGACGCTTCTCTCAAATGGGGAAAGTTATGAACTTATCCCCGCTTAAAATATCGACATCGCTACGGTTTGGGATAGGACGGTAATCTCAAGATCTCCCAAATATTTGCCGTAACTATTTCTAAGCAGGAGAGGGTGTTTGTCACCACGGTTGGCGCCTCACGTGTATGAACGGGTTGACAGTAGGGCGGTTGTGTCACGCCCGATGGAAGTTACACATCTGCGCCTATTTAAAATATTAGCCTACATCGATTTCGAAGGAGAGTTTGTTTTGCCGCCCACCGTATGAATGGGGAAATGGAGGAAGAGACACATGTCTTTCGGACGAGCTTGAATCAAATGTGTTTTGCCTCCCACGCTTGGCCCACCGTGTCCGAATGGGCTCAGAGGCCGTCGTGTCACGTCTCGATTGAAGTTACTAGTCTACCCCTATCGACAGCAGTAAATCCGTCGATAAGGATGTCAAGTGTCGGGGTAGACAGTAATTTCCATCTCACAAACACTTGCTTCGGGCAGCCCACAAATTATAGTGGGTGTTTAGCCGCTTGCTCAAAACTTGGGAGAATTAGCATTCACGCTTTCCGGGACCCGCAAACTAAATTCAAATCCAATTTGTATTCGACACGAATATCCACAGATAATTATATGCTTTTGTTATTTATTTCTTCAAACCACAACAAAGATTTATTCCACCTTTATATATGATTATGATTTAGAAATGCCGTGATCTTCGAATTCAGTAGGTTGGATACACTCTGATTCAAACAGTTATTTCATCCAATACAATATGCTCACACGAAAAACAGTTCACCTTATGTCAATCATACAAGTACCGAGGATTACCTCGCCTAAAAATTCGGATCATTACAACACATGGACAACATGGAATTCTGGACAACATAGGGGTCTTGCAACATAATCCATTCGAGACATGACACAACATGCAAGTACAATAATCTAATGACAATTTAAACTGGTATCTAAAGAAGAACCGGATTACCTTGGGCTTCAGATAGCGTAAAACAGCAGGACCTCCTCCGCCTTCAAATGCAACATTCTTACTTCCTCCAATTCTTGGGTTGTTTGCATAATGCGTGCAGCTAATTCCGTAATTTCCAGCCTCAAGATAAAGATTACCTCATTCATGGCAGCCACACCATCTCTTTCGCCTCTAGTAGAGCCTCAAGCACTATAATATATGTGCTCGATCGCTCTCCGACGGTGTTGCTCTCGAACTGCTACCATCCGGTAACATGGATGGCGACCGCTTCCACAAATAGATTCGGGTTGTACATTGTGTCCTAGTGTGAACGGCATCCTCAAAGGTTTCACCGGACATAAGTAAGAGATAGTTATCGATGATCCAGCAGTAAGCTTACATGGTAAACGATCGATTTAATTATTGCCGAGCATGGCAAACTATATTTAAATGGTTTCAAGCAACATCACCGAAAAGAAATTAAAATGGTAAGATGAAAGTTGAAAGGGAGTGTACAACCGCCATATTTAAGTTGCCAAGGCATCTAAGCAGCTTGAAATAATCTCGAGAAAGCACTTAACAAAGGTGGCCTCATATAAACTACGAAGACAGTCTTGTGATGAAGTTGAGAGGAAAAGTTAAGGACTCAAATGAAATAGGCATGCATTTCTTTATGATAGTACAACAGTAATCACGACATATTGGCCAACTCAGTATAACGTAACAACAAACAAGCATTCAATCAAGCAATACAAAGAAAGCGCATAACCGAACTATTTGTAATTCGTAGGATTACACGTTGAGGGCACAAGCCAAGAAAGCAGCCCACTGCATTACATTTAACATGTACTAAAACACACCGGCTTACCATATGTTGTCAGTGAAGCCTAGCTGCTGTTGCAATGTTCTTTGAAGATATCGTCAAGATCCCGTGGTTGCAAATCTAGTTGTTGTAGTTTATTCCGCACCATCTATTTAGGTAAAATTAATTTTAATCGCATGCACCGTCCGAATTGATCATCAATGGTTCATCTAAACTAATGAAAGAAGGGTGTGCATACACGACAATATATCTCCGCTTCTCTATTTTTATGTTGTTCGAGGTGCCAGCACCAAAAGAACAAATATTTTGCTTGATGGGGTTGGCAGCTCCATAATTAATAGAAGCATCAAATTACTCATGCAACTTGGGAAGATCAAGAACACACAAACAAGTAATGAACAGAGGCTCGGAGCAGTGATGTAATAGCTAGCATCAGAAAATGTAGGGTAAAACGAATAAAAAGCAGCGGAACCACATGCTAGTTTGCTGATGTGTAACTAAGAATAGAGAACATTAAGAAGTCTGATGGAACCAACAGGTGGCATCAGAACAAAACTAAAGCATATTAACTATATGTGCACCGGTATGTAATTTAACACATGTAACATGTTCACGCGCTGTAAGTATGGCCCTGCAGTGCAAGTAATAACGCCTCATGAAAAACTGAATGATGCCTCAAGAAATTCAAAGGTGCGGTGCTTATGCTAGAAAGTGAACGAGGCGCCGCCGTTGATAATAGTACCTGATTCTCGCGGCGATGGGTATCGTTGTCATACTTGATAGCTAAGGATCGCCGATGGTGCTCGTGGTTATGTTGAGTTTGGTTGCCGTCGCTGCCGCTGTCAAGCCGCTCCGGCTACGGCTATGGCGCCGTCGACATACAAGAAAGCTCATCTGTGGTAAGTGAACAGCTGATAAAGAGAAAACCAAGGAGTACAAATCAAATAACTCGATGAGGCTGCGCGGCAGTAAAGGTGGCCGGTGGAGTTGAATATGGCGTCCGTGGAGCGGGTCCGGCAAAGGACGAAGGCTTCGCGGGCGCTTGTATAGTGCTTTCGGTGAGGCGGATCTGCTATGCTTGGACGAGGGCTTGTATGAAGGGCCAGCCAAGGGCGGACGAGGGAGTCAGGAAGGGCCTACGCCTGGTGGAGGGCGCCGTTAAGAGATCCGCGGTGGACCATGATGGCGGTCAAGGAGATCTCGAGCGGTGGATGCAAGCCACCAAGCGGCCCGTGAAGTGGTGAGTTGGCAGTTGGGGGTTCCAAGGTGCGGAAGGTAGATCCGGGGTGTGAGGTCCACCGCCAGCGGAGGACTAGATTCGCGGCTTGCCGTGGTTGGGGGTCGGGAGGGAAGGAGGGCTCTGGGAAGAATGTTGGGGCAAAGAGGGAAAACAATGGAGTTACCAAAGCAGCCCTTTTCCGCTCATGTGGCAGGTAAAACAGGAATATCGCAGGCTAAACTTCCGCGCGTGATATTTCGATGTGAGCGGAAGTTTGAAAGCTTTTACGCCTAAAATTATAAGTATTCTGCTCTGCACGGCCGACTATGATATCATGGCTCGATAATTTGTTTGTTTTGCACGCAAAAAATGTGCAAGTTTTGAAAATCAATGTCTCCAACTCAAAACTTAGATTGTCCATTCAATTCAAATATGGATCATTGAGCTACTACAAGCAAATACCATCATACGGTCCAATTCAAATGAAATTCCAAATGTGTTTATCCTAAATATGATGACAAAAGCAAAAATGTGTATGTGTATGAATAAAGTGGATGATTATAAAGTTTGAACATGCCCGTATGTGTATATCTCTAGGTTTGATATATGAATTTGAAATCACGAATCCCGCTTAAAAAATGTACCTCCGCTTAAATGAATTACAAAAGCTAATGATGGAGTCGAATTCCAAAATTCCAATCTTAGGTTTGTAATTGGTACATCAAGGTATATCACGATGTTCAAAAGTATCGTTATCTCATAGTACAAACTGTGAAACAAATGGATCAACCATGAGTGCACAATATCTCAATTACGCTTAAAGTCCTCAAATATAGACACCTCACTCTTTATCCAAGTCAACCCCCCCCCACCACACACACACACACACACACACACACACACACATAGAGAAGTCATTCTCTCCCCAAACACCAACACACGAGCACATTAACACCCCTCTCTCTTGTAAAGTCCGGACCCCAACATAGGTCTCTAACACTTTGTCTCTGCATGCACACATCTCTTCCTCACTCTCTAGGTCTCCCGCCATCTCTCTTACCCAAGCACACACTATGTAGAGTGTATATTTCCCATACACACAAAACGTCGCCCCCAAACGCCTATCTCCCTAGTTATGTGGTTCTCAAGCACTCACCTCACACACCACCCCCCACTGCAAACAAGCACACTTTGTCTCCTTGTGCACCACTCTCCTCTTCTATCTCTCCCACATGCGGACCCGCCCTAGCTCCTTCCCTGCATACATATATGTCGTGACTCTTTGCATAGCTCCCTAATGTATAATCGCTCTCGATTTCGCACATTGTTCTCACACCATCTATTCTAGATCTCTCATGAAGTCCCTATCACACACACGATGACTCGCTTCTTTGCGCTCCGCTCATAGGCCAATTTCGACAACATCAACATTGTCTCCCTATCTATACGCCATTTATGGACACAAACGACTCTCTCTCCTCTCTCTCTCTCTCTCTCTCTCTCTCTCTCTCTCTCTCTCCGTCTCTAGCTCTCTTTCTCTCTCTCTCACACCCCTCTCCCACACACACACTGATGTCTCTTCCAAATAGTCTGCCCCCCAGCCCACACCTGCATATCCCGCTACTACACATGTCACACCATTCCCTTCCCTTATACTAGGTTTACATCATCAAGGGTCTCTACTCCACGCACACTCTCTCCTCTCACACACAAACGCTGCACAAACACACACAAACACGCACAAACACCCATTTATCTGGATCCTCATCTCTCCCATGTCCGCATGTGTATCTCACACACTCACTCTCTAATTATGTATATGTGTCTCCACGCTACACAACACAAAGCCCCATGTACATGTCTCTCTCTATCCTCACACACATAGACACAAAGAATCTGTATCATTGCCTCAATCTCTAACATATCACACACGACACTGCTCTCTCTCTCTCTCGCAAACACGCCATCAAGGGTTTCCGTGAATAACTTACCGCCTATTCATCAACAATATGGCAAGACGGGCTAACACGAGACGTGAAAAAGAATAAATCTACACGTGCTTAGACCACCTAGTATGACTACTAGGACTAGAGCAAGCCAAAAGCGCCACCGCCACCCCCTCCTTGTCGGCGACGGAAAATCTTTGTTTTACACAATGAGAAGTCATTGTGCTAAGGCCCCACATGCCGAGGCGCTGAATAGAATGTAGATGCTAGTTTACTAAGCAAGTATCGATAATACGCTTGTATCTCCATACTTCTTCTCTTATAAAAACCGAGGTGGTGATGATGGTACGCAGCCATCTTGAATATAGACCGTCCGATCTATATCTCGACGGATGGAAATTAAACTAAAAGATACCCGCACCTCTCCACATTTGCGCACAAGGCCTTCCCTCGCTCATCCCTATCTCCAACAAACCTCATTGTTGAGCAATTAAGAAAGGAAGCCTCTGAACAACCGCTCGTGGTCACCGCCGGCCAATCCCCATGCCTCCGCCAATCCACCACCAACCACCACCACACCCCACTCCTCTTCACCTTATCTCATATTTCTCGAGATATCATTAGTTTTACACATGGGATTACTCCCAAGGGTCAATCACAACAAGTGTTTTATAAAAAATGCATCTTGATGTTCCATGCAATGCACGGATCTTGCTAGTACTCCTACACAAGACTAAGTTGGTGATGCTGGTGTGTCTCCCATCCGTCAAGCTTCTCACCATTAGATCTACATCTAACGATTGTGAGGTAAGTTGTTGCCTTTTCTCACCAACATCCCACTTGTCTACCAATTTGCGTAAAACCCATAATTAGTATCTTAAACCAACCACATCCCTCCCCGACCACACCAAAGCAGCCCAAGGAATATATTCTAATTGAAACATATGTATATCAAAATTAGAGTGTTTTGTACCAAGTTTGTGAATAAGTATTATTCTAATTATGATTCGCTGTAACGGACATGAACATTGCTAGTATTTCCAACCATGCATTTTTTCCTAGTATTCCATAGTTTCGAGTTTTCCATCAAGATATTAGTCACTCATGGTTGATATTTACTTTCAATCATGCACACATATGCACTATGTAACTAGCCTTGCTTATTGGCTTCCAAAGCTTAACTTTCACTCCTACTTACAATATGTAGAGTATTTAACAAAAACTACCACTTTCAACCAGCCCTAGGAAGAATCTATTGTACAAAAATAGCAAAACATACCCAAAATTTCTTAATCCACGCCAAAAACTACTACCTAGTACCCCTACCGATTAGGTTCGCTTAAACCCATTTATGATGTGGTTGGCCCATTACGTCCGCGGCCGACGAGGCAGCTTAAACCAACACATTTTGTTTGACCGCTGACACGAGGGACCCACATGTGACCTTCTATCCTGTTATTCCCTCAAATCATTATTTTTCCTGAACATTACTTCAAACAAGATCACCGCATGTTCGCCGGTGGCGCCGGTGATGAGCGAAGTTGGTCACGCCGCCGCCGACGGGACGGTCGGACGCTACTGGCCTCCGCGACGGGTTGGCATGCTGGCCCGAAGCGTGACTCATGAGCGAAGCAAGCCGCCACTGGCCTTCGCCGAGCCAGATGGTTGGTCTCGAAGGCTGCGCTGCAAAAGCAAGCCGCCTCACTGCCGCGCTAATCTAGCTAGCAAACCTTGCATAAGCAGCTGGACGGAGCTATCTTTGCTAGCTAGCGTCATGAAGGCCGGACGGAGCTGGCATCCGGCTGCCGCAACATGGGCTCCGTGACCGCCGGGCGGTTTTGACTCGCCTTTCGGCCAGGCGGTAGCTGCGCCCCATGGCCGAGGATGACTAGGTGGACGGCCGGAGGTAGGAGGTCACTCGAGGATTTTTGTTGGTAAGAGCATGTACAATGGTTGATAAGGTAGTCTTATCTTAAGTCTGCCACGATGCAAGTGGTAGTAGTTTCTTGGCATTTTAGTGGTTTCTTGCATTATTAGGGGTTTCTTGTAAGGAACAATGTATGCATTACTAGCAACAAAAGGCAATTCTAGGTTGCGCTGTACCCAACGAGTACTACTAGTGGTCGCGGGAGTGTATACCTGCTTTGTGGGTTCGATCCCGCCGAACGCACGGCGGCCTTTTTTAAATAGTACTACTACACTTCGCCGCGAGCCATATTTTACACGGGTAGTTTGAGTTTTGAAGTCGAACGGACGCGCGGCCCCACAACTGGGTGCACCGGACAGCCTAGCCACGTGAACGGGTTTTCCTTCCCAAGATCCCGTGGCTCAAGGTGTCGCCTAGCCGCACCTCGCTTGCAGCTTCCTCATCGCTAGTAGCATATTTAAACTAGCGCCCCAATTAAGCCCGAGGAGCCGGAAAAGCTCAAGGGGCATTGGGAATGTGCAATATGGCTCTGCACGTAAAGTGCTCTACTACTACTCAGAGCTTGTATGCTGCACGCATGGACTTCACTCCATTATTGGCTCTACTATAAAAGAAATTCCTCTTGACGTGTTTTTTTAAACGGAGGCAAAAGCTTTGCTTCATCTCATTCATAAAGAAGGAACTACTAACAAAGTTTGACGAGATCCATTACACCTCCACAAATGGAAGCGAAAAGCCTAGTCTCGCTGTATCAAATAACTCAAATGTTCTACTCTCAAAGAATCTGTCACCGATAAACAAAGCTGCTAGTGTGTGCGTGAGAGGAGCGGTTGAGTAGGCCAGCTACTCCCACGTGAGAGGAGCGGCTGAATATAGCACCGAGAGTACCCACTAGGCCACTACGCAGTGTACTTCCCCGCATTGATAGTACAACGATGGTTCTAGAGAACAAGAGTACCTCCACTTCCAACCGTAGCTCCTTGGCCCCGAGATTCAAGAGTTCAAAACTGGAGCACTATACTAGACTAGACTAGAAGTACAAGACATCGCACTACTAGTTGAGAAAAGTTATAACACCTTGATGATTAATGAACAAAACACCTTTTGCCATCAAGTACAAACCCCACGCTGATTCGAACCCGCCTAAAGCAATTTCAAAACAAGAGCAAACGATAAAAGGTTTCAAAACCAAAACTAAAAATGTTCTGGGGTTGTCTAAAATAGCAAACCTAATTATGGTGGGTGCACAAATTTTGTAAAATGTTTTGGCATTTTAATTAAACTAAACAGAAAGCGTAAAAAGAAAAAAATAATAGAAAAGAAAGAGAAGAAGAAAGAGAGGAACCCCTGCCCATCAGGCCAGCCCTTCCCCCCCTTGGCCCTACAGCCCCCCACACACCCCCTGCCCACTTCTCCTGGCCGCCCAACCGCGCCACCTTAACCCCACCTCTCTGCCGAACCCTAGCGCCCCCACTGCCGCCCCCCACGGCCCCCCTCCCCGGTCCACTTTCCTCCTCGCCCCGATCCCGATCGGGCGAGATCCCAAGACTGTCAGCTGGCGGGCCCCGCCGCCCTCTGCAACCGGGCCTCCTCCTCCTCTACACCGCCACCTGGTCCCTCCTCCTCCTTCGACGCTGGCCACGCCACGGCCGACCCCGACCTCCTCTCACCACCCGACGCCTCCCCGACGCCGACGCAGACGCCTCCCGCCTCGCCTCCATCCATCACCTCCACCGCTGCTTGGTCCCTAGACCCTACAAGACTTCGTGAGTCGGCCTCTGTGGTTCCTCTCCCTCAACTGGCTGCCGCCGAGTTCTGCCTGACCGTCACACATACCACGCCTGACTCCTCCCCTGTTTCCTCTCGCCGAAATTCGCGACCTGCCGCCGCTTTGGCCTTTCTTCTCTGCCGACGACGCTCACCGAATTCGAACGCCATCGTCACGGGCCGCTTCGCACTTCGCCACCAAAACTCGCCCTTCCGACGACCAACACTTTCGCGGCTGCGGCCTTTCACCTCACCACGGTTTCAAGACGGCGTTTCGCCATTACTTCCCTCGAGACGCTTCGGCTGCCGCCTATTCTCGGCCACCGCCTGTCACCGCTGGCGCCGCTATGCCGCCACTCGGCTGTGGTGCCGCGTTCGTCATTGCCGTGGCCTCTTGCCTCGTTTGGCGCCAAACGGCGCTGAAACAAGGCTTCGCCTGATCGCGTCTGCACGCATCGCTTCAAGACGCCAAGATGTCTAATGGCCCCCTCTTCGCTTCCATGACATGGGGCCCCAATTTCCTACGTAACGGTTTTTATTAAAACAGGGAATAAAATTAAATGAAACTAATTAAGTAATTAATTAATTAATTAATCAATTAAGTAATTAATTAATCTAAGTAATTAATTAATCTAATTAATTCTGATTAATTAACCCTAATCACTAATTAACTAATTAACTAATGTTAATTAACTCGATTAGGTTAATTAGATATTAGAGAATGACATGCGGACCCACTGTCAGGTTGACTCACCAACCCCGTGGACTGGCCGATGTCAAGATGACATCATGCCGATGTCATAAATGCATTTTCAAATTAATTAAACAATTAATTAAATTCCGTAAATTAATAAAATCTTTTAAAATCATATCTTTTAACCGTAATCCAGATTAAATATTTTCAACATGAAAGTTGTTTAATCGACGAGATTTAATCCGACACGCAATTCGCCTCGGTTCCACCACACACCCCTAACCTATCGAACCTGCAAACTTTTCCTTCCGCTCATTTGTTCGACAGACGTCCGACCGGAAAACTTCCTTTGATGTTTTCCCCAACCAAGACTTCTATACCACGTTAGGGCACGCCTAGCATTGCTTTGGCATGTCATGCATCGATATGCATCTGCTTATTTTGTATTCATTGTTTCTTCCCTCTTCTCCCAGAGACTACTTAGACCGACGCACCGCCGGGCTCGACCACGGTTGTTGACGATTCTCTTGCTGCAGCAACTGTGCAAGCCCCCCTTGATCACCAGATATCGCTTACTCTTCTCTATATCGCTTGCATTAGAGTAGTATAGCATGTTATCGCTGACACTCCTATACCGCTGCATAGCCTCGCCCTGTAACTTCTGTTGTTACCTTACCCGCAATCCTATATGCTTAGTATAGGATGCTAGTACTTTCATCTGTGGCCCTACTTTTCGTCTGGCCGCTGCTATATATTATCGGGTCGTGATCACTGGAGTGATCACGGTATACTATATACTTATACATGATACATGTGAGACTAAAGTCGGTCGGCCGATGGAGCACCACAGTGGATCTTTGTGGCTTGAGCTGACAGGCAGTGCTTGAGACCCGCTTAGGAGAGGCGTGGGCTCGCCCGGTTTCGCGCGTTTCGCGTTACTTTAACACGCTTAACGAGGTCTTGGTATTTGATCTGAGTTGGCACGAAGCTTATACGCATTAACCATCTACGCTGACTAGTTATGGGTATCCCGCTGCCGTGGTATCAGCCGGTACTTCGTGACGTCACGACGACGCGAGTGCCGCGCCGGATTGGATCGAACGCTCATTGGCTAGGTCTGCTGCTCGGCCACAGACGCGAACGCAGGTGTGCTCGTGGCGATGGGCCTGCACTTCGCTTAGGGTTTAGACCGCGCGGTTATTCTCTCACAGTTTTCGGTGGGGTCGCGATCGTGTTGATCTTCCGCGGGCGGGCATGACCCTGTGAAAGTGTGTCCGCCAAATGGGATCAAGCGTGGCTGGTAAGATGGTGCAACCGCAGGAAGTTAATCTATTCAATAGCCGTGATCTTCTGTGAATGGACTACTTGGAGTTGTACCTTGAGCTTGCGACAACTAGAACTCGATACTTGATAAAACACACCCTTCCAAGTGCCGACATAACCGTGGTCGCCTCGCCGTGGTTATGGAGCAGGGGATTGCCGGGTAGGATTATTGCTATATGATGTTACTTGGAGGACTTCGATCGTCTCCTACCGTTGCAAGATTGTGTGTCCGTGGTTTAGTCTTCTTAAGACTAGCTATCCTCTCTTATTCTCGCATTCTCGCAGCTCAGTCCACCGATATGGCCTTTACACATATATCCATGCATATGTAGTGTAGTTTCGTTTATGTAGTACTTTGATGAGTACTCACCGCTGCATTGTTTCCCTTTCCTCTACTCTATACTCGATTGTCGCGAATCCGCATTTATGGAGCCTGTGAACCAGCACGCCACCGCCTATGACGACTACTACTCGAGGTGCCTACTACTACGCAGCAGCTCACGACGACGCACTGTGGAGTAACCTAGGAGGATCCCCTGCAGGAGGCCTGCCTTCTTCGATCCAGATCCCGCTTGTGCTAGCCATCTTATGGCACCTTGTTTAACTTATGTCTGTGACTCGATATTGTTGTTTCCACGACTCGCTCTATGATCGAAAGCACTTGTATTCGAGCCCTCGAGGCCCTCGGCTTGTATTATGATGCTTGTATGACTTATCTTTTATTGTAGAGTTGTGTTGTGATATCTTCCCGTGAGTCTTCGATCTTGATCGCATCACATTTGCGCATGATTAGTGTACGATTGAATCGGGCGCTGTTAAAAGTAGTAATTGGTATCGCATAAAGATTTAGTATCGCATTCATCCGTCACATAATGTATATTTGACACTAGTTGGCGTGTACAAAAATGGCAAAAACATACCCAAAATTTCTTAATCCACGCTAAAAAACTACTACCTCCGCCGAATGAATTGTCGCGGAATTGATGTATTCTAGACTATTTTAGTTCTGATACATCCATTTTCGAGACAAGTAATTCAACGGAGGGAGTACTTAGTGCCAAAAATTTTTACTAGTGCTATTATTTACGTACAATGCAATCCCATAACGCTCCATAATGCTAGTACTAGTAGTAAATAACAGCCTCACCCTTCATCGAGGAACGATCTACGCTGAAGGGACGAGGCCCTCGGGTTACCACGCCTTATCTCCTCCTCGCCAGTTCTCCCTCGAAGAGAAGGCGCTTCGCCGCTGCTCCCATGGATTCGCCAGGCTTCTCCTCCTCGCCGGGCTGGGAGACCTTTGACGACGATCCTCCGGGAGAAATCGCGACGCCTCGGGACGCCGTCCTCACTGGCCAAGAAGACTCCGGGTGCTTCCTGCACCAACTTTTTCAAGACGCCGCTTAAACAAGCTTGGGAAAAAGGCCATGCTTGTTGGTCTTCCATGCGCCCTCAAGGAGAAGGTTCTTCTATGGGACAATCCTTCAACAATCCACCGCTTCCCCGGCCATGATTGCATCGCTGACTCCGCTTAGAGTTTCCGACGTTGAGAGGTAGTCGGATTTTGTCCGATGAGCAGGTCAAGAATGGAGTTTGATCATGTAGTACTTAGTTATTCCATTTCATCCTGCATTTCTCCGCTGCCCACCGCCTTATATATAGGTCCGTCAGTCGCCAATGAAGATTGGCTTGCATACCGGCCGGATACCACCATCATTTTGCACAACATCCACAAAGAGGCGGCCATTCCGTAGACCCCTTCTCCATCATTGGACCGCCTTCCTGACCGGCCGGGCTTGAAAACGTATGATGATGCTCATACATGAGATCAAGAAGATAGCACCATTGCGACCCAACCTATTAAAGTTACGCGGCTACGACGATTACTATCTCATCGCGTGGTAAACCGATAAGTGATTGCCATCAATGCAAGATGAACTATCATAGGTCGGGCGACGATGTTGGCTTATTTAGCAGATTTGTAAATTTCACATCGCTCGAGACGACGCGCGCCTCTAGGTCGCTTTGGCATAGGATGTACAGTGGACTTGTTTCATCCGGGTTGCCATCCTACGGCACGGGAGATTACAAACGGAATGCACAAAACCATCATTTGCATCCCTAACGGTACTCCATTATTTTGCGTGGACCAGCCATCCCCGATCAAAATAAGATCACCGATCCTCGATGTGCATTTGCATCCGCGATTCTGGTCTAACCCGGAACCTTGTAGCTGACTTTTGCATATTGGGATCAATCTATCTTGCAGTCATTACCTATGGTACCACCGATGTGCAACATGGTCACACAATCTACCACGATCGGATCGTCACCATCTACCTGCAGTTCCATTTTTTAACCTCTCTCTTTCTCTTTCATTGTTGTACTAGTAGTATACTTAGTAGTACTAGTAGGAGTACTTTTACCTTTGAGGACGCAGATAGCTAGCTAGGCCCTTGAAGACTGGAACCCACTAGGCTGCCACCATTTTTGTTTTTCCATGTCTTACTGTTCTCATCCATGTAGCCAAGAGTGGCTATATATAATAACCCGTTATTTTACTTCCTCTATACCGAGTAGTACTATTTGCTGGCCAAAGATAATAACCGCACTATATTTGAGCACAGCATTATTATGCATGGACCTTGCTTGAGCCCCCGTTCAA